>ML791508.1:362595-372905 GCA_009831015.1 Picea engelmannii | reverse complement strand
GAATGTATAATGATGTTTATTTATACCATTTATGTCACTTCCTTTTAACATTAGGGCCGACCTGACACTTTCTTATTTTGTAATTCTTTTCTTTAATTATCTTCAGGGCCTACATGTACAATTCCCTTTGTCATCTTCAAAAACTCATTTCTCCTCAACCATGAGGATCCACGTGACGTGCCACATACCACCGGAAAGAGCATGATGTATACTATCCATCCATGGGTGTTGTATCTTCATGTGCATTTTCCTTATTGTCCAAATAACTTCATCAATCTTGTGGTCCAAAACCCATGACTAGGGTTGACATCAATGACAACAACCAATCTTCCAACACCAACTGGAGCAAAAAATGAGTTACGCACATGATTCATTTGCTTTTTACCAATTCTATTGTAAACCTGCAATAAAACCATATCTCTTGAGAAGACAGCCTCTTCTTGTGTAAAACCACGCCCCTCCAATTTTGATAATCTCGAAGAACTCTTCATTCTGAATAGTATGCCCTAAGGAGGGCATGAATTGGCCCGCTTCAAAACCATTGGCTTATGAACTGGGAAGTTTAAAAGAACTTGTCTTTAAGGTGGCCACATAATAGATATCAATGCCACAATCTTCCCACTTTGAACGATGTTCCTACAAGAACTGAATAAGTAATGTTGGGGATACCTTTTGTAATAGCATAGATGCTTTTGTACAAAGAATACAAAACCAAGAGATGGAATCCCTTAAGTAGATGAAAACTTAGAACCCAACAATTTGCTTGGAGATGTATTTATGCTAACAATTACTTCCTCCATGCTATCGTCTGAGAGGCAATTTATGTAACTTTCTTTTGTTTCCTCAACAATGGTGGTGTCTGCAATTATTTAGAGGACTAATGCCAATACAAATCTACTAGCAAGAAGCATTATCAATGCAATAAGGTTATCAAGAGATATGACACTAGATAGATCGAGTGTTGTGGGCATGATCCTGATGTTTACAGAGATTAAGAGTAGTGTATTCAGAATGAAATTCATAAGCCACCAGAGACAAATAAAAATGGCCAAGTTCTTGTAGATTACACTGGCTCATTGTGTGTTGCATGTTGTTGCTGGTGGTAAATGCTCACATGTGTGTTGTATGACTGCAGGTGCATGGCTTCGAGGACTGAAGATTGTCCTTCAGGCACAACATTTTTTTGGTGAAATTTAAAATAAACCAACCCTCTTCTCCTCTTCTCTAATGAGACAAGTTAAAAGATCAGCACTACTTCTAGCATATGCAATACTAGTGCTCAGGAACAACACTTCTCGGTGCTATGGGAATAACCTCGTTCCTGCAACAAGGAGAAAATTGAAAATTTAGTATTTGGATACTAACATTGGCTCCTTCTGGGGGATGATGCTCTCCCTGTGAGGCATCAAGAACACACATACCACTGTGCCTTTTCCTCTGTGCATCTGTTCAACACAGCTTGCAAACTTTTGTCTCTGCAAATGTTCACATTCTATGTTATGCCTAGTCCATTGGTTTGTGGAATCAGTCAATATTATTTTAATTCTGGCCCCAACCCTCTGCAACTTTTTCAAACTTTAAAAAAATGTTGAAAACAAACTCGATGAAAATCTGATTACACTAAGCCAACTACAAAAACAAATTCTCAAGAAGAGAGATTATTGCATGCCCTACTTCTAACCAATTATATCATTACTTGATCAAGTGAAATCATGTTTCCAATGAAACCATGATAAAATCTAGTTGACTCTAAAAAATCCTTGCATGCAGAATAAGATCAAAGAAAACTTCATTGTGTGTAACAAAATTTTAACTTTTAACACATACTTACAACCACCATCTTCTTTGATTCCGAAAATAGAAAGATTGAAATATTCTGAGAAATATGGTTCCATATAAATGGCTATCAGATCACAGAAGAAAGAAATAGATGAACAACCAAACAGGTTTACCTCTGCTTCCAGCTCAAACTTTGTTTCCGCTTCTGATAGATGGCTACCATAAACTGGTTCTGACTGTACATGACAAATGGGAAGAATGTTCTCATAAACCTGTTGATCAAATCTAACATGGCCATATGCTACCTCATATATATGTTCTTGATGAGAAACTACTTGATTTTCCTCCTTAATCACATCTGACAACATATCATAGGAATCCACTTGAAGGAGTTGAGGAAAGACCTCTTCTTCAACTATTTTTTCATTCAGATCTAAGACAATAGGTGCATCAGAAAAAAAATCTAATGCATCCACAACTATTTAGTCATCTTTCCTATTATCAATTAGATATGGAAAATCTTCCTCAACAACATGATTTTCATTCTTGCATTCAAAAGAAACATTTGCTTTCTGCTGAGTATGCTTCTCAAATACATCACAACAATTTTCAAAAAGACTTTTAGCTGAAAATTTTCCTTTAAAAAATATAGTGAAAGCATCATGAAAACTTGCCAATGAGTTAATACTTCAGGCTGGAAGAGATCTGCAACAGTCGAGGGATTCTCCCTTCAATGAGTATCTGAAAATCTTGATCTTGACATCCTCATGCACAATCTGATGTTCATGAATAAACTCATGAAAATATAGCAGATGCTCAGCCGAACCTTCCCAATCTTCGCCTTTAAATGTAGGAAGGGTACCTTCCCATTCATCTCTTCTCAGAATTGTGTTTGGAAAACCAATGACATGTGAAAAATCACAAAAAGAAAACCTTTGAGATAAAATGGCTTCCATGCTTGGATCCAATGGAGTCGCCTATTAATATTTAGACAGTGGAGTCGCCATGGTGAAATATCAGCAATCAAACACATGTCCTCTTCTTGTTCACCGTCAATAAGTGGACCTGATCGTTGTTGTTCTCCTAGGGAAGATATCTTCGTTGCTTTGTCCCCGACAACTGCACCAAAATATGTTAGTGCTAGAAGTTGCCCCTAGACTGTTATAGGGTCAACCCTAGAACATCTTCAATTATTTCTATGATTTTATAAATAAGGATGTGTTTAGGTTTTGAAAGAAAGTGGATTAGGTAAAGTGAAAGAGAAATAATAAAGGAATAAGCTAAAACACAGACCAGTGAATCACCATTGGGCATGTAGTCAAGTAAACACCCTATTGATCGGAGGCAATCAAATTGTATATCAGATAAGACGTTTATATGTAAATGGGTAGAAGAATAGGGAAAACGAAAAGTAGAACACCTCATCAAACCAAGATTCTCTTTGTCAAATAGATGTAACGGTACTTGAAACAAAACACACAGATCATAGACAATCACGGAAAATTTTTTACCGCTCGGGAATCTATCATCCATGAGAAGCCATTGATTCTCAATGTCTGTAATTCATTCAAGTAAGAAGAAAGAAAGAATGTAAAACAAGGAAGATGTAAAAACAATGTTTAGACAAGAAAATCACAATCTGATGAAACAAATGTCGTATATCCTTAATGTCAGAAGCGATTACAGAAATACAATGCCTTCAGGCTTACAATAACTCAGAATAGATGATATTTCATCATAATCTTCTCAGGCCTTACCCTCACGGGAATCCTCCTCTTTATATCCTATATAATAAAACTCCTCATAACACTCAGAAACTAATATCTAAAAATAGAATTTTGTTTTGGTTAAGCTGCAGGAAATCTGGAAAAAATTGACATTTGTTACCAAGTGTTACTGAATTCGAGTCCTAGAAACCTGCCAAGAAAAGTCATCTGTTGACTGCCAGATGTTCTTCTCACAAAATAAGGAATAAATTCGACTTGTTGATTATGTTCCTAGAAGATTGGTATATTTGCCACAATTTCCCTGAAATTTGAAACTTCCTTTGATGACTAATGATCTGCCATCTATCAAATGCCACTTAGAGATATGCTTTGACTAAGATGCTGAATCAATCCTTCTTATATTTCGAATATCAATTATCTGTTGGAAACCTAAGATCGATTAATTTTCTTTTTCTTGGAAATCTGGGATTCCCTCTTTGACTAATACTCTCTATTGACAGGTACCCTGAAGATACTTGATTAGTTTCTTTAGGTGCTTCTCTACTTGTTTTGCCAATCTAATCAAATTTTTCTACTGACTACTGGCCATAGAATCCATACCCATTGAGCACAACCCACTGGTAATAATAAAAAAAAAAACTTCTCAATCACACTTATGATATTACATTGAAATTTATCCACACTGAGATCTTCTAAAATCATCAGCATTCAGGTCATTAACCTATACTCTGAGAGTATTAGATAGGTGAGGATGCACTGTTTGATTTCCTTTGTCTCATCCAACATTCCTCTAGCAGTTGTACCTTCAATCATCTTCGTGACTCCTTGTGATGAAAGCATACAATAACACAAGTGACCTCAAATTGAAAACCATCTTGTTGCATTGGAAGGTAATCCAATCCAAACATCTGAGCACCTGTATGGCCATGAAGGAAGCTCCACAGCTTCCTGAATCTCCTGTTTCTGTATGTCACAACCTCGGATATCCTTGTAGGTTATGTCAAGTTTCTCAGACTGAGAGAGGAGTGAAAAAGAGGATTCGACCTCGGGTGAGAGGTCGTCCACCAGAGCGTTTGAGTGTTGATGGAGGGCCACCGAGGCTGAGGGCTTCAGGAGCTCCCTGTAGGCTGTGCATTCTAATTTGAATGGAAAATCTCATGTTTATATCATCTAGAAAAGGGCCTGGCCACATTCACGACATCTGTGCACAACCAACTACAGAATCTGGACAGGCTGATTGAGCTTCCCCGGGCATATCTCTTCCACAGGGGCGTCGTACTCCTTCGTAATCTTCACATAACATGAGGCATTGTCATCTTCCATCCATTATCATTATTTTCTTGTAAAATATGTACCTTCATGAATGTACAAATACAAATACCATCTAAAAACAATGAATCAACTGGAGCAAAAAACGAGTTGCGCACAGGATCCATTTGCTTTTTACCAATTCTATTGCAGACCTGCAATAAAACTGTATCTCTTGAGAAGACAACCTCTTCTTGTGTAAAACCATGCCCCTCCAATTTTGACAATCTCGAGGAACTCTTCATTCTGAATAGTATGCCCTAGGGAGGACATGAATTGGCCCGCTTCAAAGCCATTGGCTTATGAACTAGGAAGTTTAAAATAACTTGTCTTTAAGGTGGCCACATAATAGATATCAATGCCACAATCTACCCACTTTGAACGATGTTCCTGCAAGAACTGCATATGTAATGTTGGGGATACCTTCTGTAATAGCATAGATGCTTTTGTACAAAGAATACAAAACCAAGCGATGGAATCTCTTAAGTAGGTGAAAACTTAGAACCCAACAATTTTCTTGGAGATGTATTTACGCTAACAGTTACTTCCTCCATGCTATCATCTGAGAGGCAATTTATGTAAATTTCTTTTGTTTCCTCAATAATGGTGATGTCTGCAATTCTTTTGAGGACTAATGCGAGTAGAAATCTACTAGCAAGAAGCATTATCAATGCAATAAGGTTATCAAGAGAGATGACACTAGATAGATTGAGTGTTGTGGGCATGATCCTGATGTTTACAAAGATTAAGGGTAGTGTATTCATAATGAAATTCATAAGCCACCAGAGACAAATATAAATCACCAAGTTCTTGTAGATTACACTAGCTCATTGTGTGTTGCATGTTGTTATTGGTGGTAAATTCTCACATGTGTGTTGTATTACTGCAGGTGCGTGGCTTCGAGGACTAAAGATTGTCCTTCATGCACAACATTTTTTTGGTGAAATTTAAAATAAAACGAACCCTCTTCTCCTCTTGTCTAATGAGACAAGTTAAAAGATCAGCACTACTTCTAGCATATGCAATACCGGTGCTCAGGAACAACACTTCTCGGTTCTATGGGAATAACCTCGTTTCTGCAACAAGGAGAAAATTGAAAATTTAATATCTGGATACTAACATTGGCTCCTTATGGGGGATGATGCTCTCCCTGTGAAACCATGATAACATCTAGCTGACTCTAAAAAATCCTTGCATGCAGAATAAGATCAAAGAAAACTAAATTGTGTGTAACAAAATTTTAACTTTTAACACATACTTACAACCACCATCTCCTTTGATTCCAAAAATAGCAAGACTGAAATATTCTGATAAATATGGTTCCATATAAATGGCTATCAGATCATAGAAGAAAGAAATAGATGAACAACCAAACAAGTTTACCTCTGCTTGCAGCTCAAACTTAGTTTTTGCTTCTGATAGATGGATGCCATAAACTGGTTCTGACTGTACATGACAAATGGGTAGAATGTTCTCATAAACCTATTGTTCAAATCTAACATGGCCATATGCTACCTCATATATATGTTCTTGATGAGAAACTACTTGATTTTCCTCCTTAATCACATGTAACAACATATCATAGGAATCCACTTGAAGGAGTTGAGGAAAGACCTCTTCTTCAACTATTTTTTCATTCAGATCTAAGACAACAGGTGCATCAGAAACAAAATTTAATGCATTCACAACTATGAAGTCGTCTTTCCTATTATCAATTAGATTTGGAAAATATTCCTCAACAACATGATTTTCATTCTTGCAATCAGAAGAAACATTTGCTTTCTGCTGAGTATGCTTCTCAAATACATCACAACAATTTTCAAAAAGAGTTTCAGCTGAAAAGTTTCCTTTAAAAAATATATTGAAAGCATCATGAAAATTTGTCAACGAGTTAATACTTGAGGCTGGAAGAGATCTGCACCAGTTGATGGATTCTCCCTTCAATGAGTATCTAAAAATGTTGATCTTGACATCCTCATGCACAATCTGATGTTCATGAATAAACTCATGAAAATATAGTAGATGCTCAGCCGGACCTTCCCAATCTTCGCATTTAAATGTAGGAAGGGTACCTTCCCATTAAGCTCTTCTAAGAATTGGGTTTGGAAAACAAATGACATGTGAAAAATCACAAAAAGAAAACCTTTGAGATAAAATGGCTTCCATGCTTGGATCCAGTGGAGTCACCTATCAATATTTAGACAGTGGAGTCGCCTGAAAGATCAGAAGTCAAGCACATGTCCTCTTCTTGTTCACCATCAAGAAGCAGATCTGATCGTTGTCATTCTCCTAGGGAAAATATCTTCATTTCTTTGTCCTCGGCAACCGCACCAAAATATGTTAGTGCTAGAAGTTGCCCCTAGACTGCTATAGGGTCAAGACTAGCACATCTTCAATTATTGCTATTATTTTATAAATAAGGATGTGTTTGGGTTTTGAAAGAAAGTGGATTAGGTAAAGTGAAAGAGAAATAATAAAGGAATAAGCTAAAACACAGACCAGTGAATCACCATTGGGCATGTAGTCAAGTAAACACCGTATTGATCGGAGGCAATCAAATTGTATATCAGATAAGACGTTTATATGTAAATGGGTAGAAGAATAGGGAAAACGAAAAGTAAAACACCTCATCAAACCAAGATTCTCTTTGTCAAATAGATGTAACAGTACTTGAAACAAAACACACAGATCATAGGCAGTCACCGAATTTTTTTTACCGCTCGGGAATCTATCATCCATGAGAAGCCATTGATTCTCAATGTCTATAATTCGTTCGAGTAAGATGAAAGAAAGAATGTAAAACAAGGAAGATGTAAAAACAATGTTTAGACAAGAAAATCACAATCTGATAAAACAAATGTCATATATCCCTAATGTCATAAGCGATTACAGAAATACAATGCCTTCAGGCTTACAATAACTTAGACTAGATGACATTTCATCATAATCTTCTCAGGCCTTACCCTCATGGGCCTCCTCCCCTTTCTATCCTATATAATAAAACTCCTCATAACACTCAGAAACTAATATCTAAAAATAGAATTTTGTTTTGGTTAAGCTGCAGGAAATCTGGAAAAAATTGACATGTGTTGCCAAGTGTTACTGAATTCGAGTCCTAGAAATGTGCCAAGAAAAGTCATCTGTTGAATGCCAGATGTTCTTCTCACAAAATAAGGAACAAATTCGATTTGTTGATTATTTTCCTAGAAGATTGGTATATTTGCCACAATTTCCCTGAAATTTGAAACTTCCTTTGATGACTAATGATCTACCATCTATCAAATGCCACTTAGAGATATTCTTTGACTAAGATGTCGAATCAATCCTTCTTATATTTCAAATATGCTAACTTTTGGGATCTTGAAGCCATTCCTGGCACACAGCTTGGAGCCAATCAGGTACAATGAAGGAAAGAGAAAAAAGAGATCCTTCGTCTTCATATTTTCGGGACAGTGCATCCGCCATGACATTGTCTTTGCCCTTCTTGTAAATGATCTCATAATCATATCCAAAGAGATTAGTCACCCATTTTTGTTGTTCCTAGGAGGAAATGCATTGTTCCAGAAAGTACTTGAGGCTTTGATGGTCTGTCTTAATTTGGAAGCGTTGCCCCAAGAGATATGGACGCCACAACTCAACGACATGCGGAATCGCCAACATTTCTTTTTCATAAATGGGTTTGCCCAGATTCTTTTCAGACAGTTGCTTGCTAGTGAAGGCCAAAGGTTGACCCTATTGCATAAGGACAACGCCAATTCCTTTCCCTGAGGTGTCACATTCCAACACAAAAGTCTTTGTGAAGTCGGGAAGGGCCAGAACCGGAGTGGTGCACATGGTCGTCTTCAAGGTTTGAAAAGCTTGAGCAGTTGTTGGAGTCCTAGTGAAAGAGTTCTTTTTGAGGAGATCCGTGAGAGGTGCTGCAATCTTTCCATAGTTCTTAACGAACTTGCGATAATACCCTGTGAGGCCCAAAAATCCATGCAAGATTTTGAGAGTCTTTGGGTGCGTCCAGTCTTGCATAGCTTCAATCTTTCTTGGGTCCACCCTGACGCCATCCTTTCCCAAGAGATGACCCAAGTATTCTACTTCGGAGGCACCAAAAGCACATTTGGAATATTTCAGGAAAAGCTGGTGCTGAGAGAGTAGGCGGAGAACTTGATCCACATGATTAAGATGGTCTGTCCAGGTTTTTCTATATATGAGGATATCATCAATGAAAACTAAGACAAAATGACGGAGAAAAGGGTGGAAGACATGGTTCATGAGGCTCTGGAAGGTGGAGTTGGCGTTACACAAGCCAAAGGGCATGATGAAAAACTCATAGTGGCCCTCATGAGTGTGAAAGGTCGTCTTGGGAATGTCGGCCTCTTTCATACGTATCTGGTGATAGCCCGAGCGAAGATCAAGTTTGGTAAAGAATTGGGAACCACTCAATTCATCTAGAAGGTCATCAATGACAGGAATGGGAAATTTATCTTTGATAATTAGTTTGTTGAGAGCACGAAAGTCAGGACACATTCTCCAAGAACCTTCTTTCTTCAGTACCATGATGACCGAAGAGGAGTAAGGGCTCTTACTAGGACGGATGACTCCGACAGTAAGGAGTTCCTGGACAATTTTTTCAATTTCATTTTTTTGTGCAAAGGGGTGACGATATGGACGTATATTGGGGGGAAGGCTTCCTGGGACAAGGGGAATGGAATGATCATGGACACCGTGGGAAGGAGGGAGTCCTTGGGGAGTGGAAAATACTATTTTCTATTTAGAAAGGAGGGCTTGGAGGTCTTGGGGCACTGGTGGTGTCTTTGTGGCTTGTATGGCATGGAGTTGGGCAATGACACCAGAATGACCTTTTTTGAGCAGTTTTTCCATGCGGTGAGAACTGATGATCTTAGGTGAACCAACTGTGATGCCTTGAAATTTATATTGGTGGCCTCCTTGGTCGAATTGCATAGTTAAGTTCTGAAAATCCATGAGAATGGGACCCAAAGTCCTTAGCCAGTCTGCACCCAATACAATGTCACAACCGCCCATGTCAATAGCAAACATATGGGATTTGAGGTGGTAGTCACCTATTTGGAGACGCACATTTTCACAGTGCCTGCCACATTTCATAGAACCACCATTGGCAATCATGATTTGGAAATTGTTGACAACATGGATGTAGCAATGGGTTTCTTAGGCAATGCGGCGATGAATAAAATTGTGGGTGCTGCCACTATCAACCAGAATGATGACCTTTCATTGCTTGATGTAACCGATTAACTTGAGGGTTTGGGGGGAAGAGAAGCCAGTGAGAGCATTGAGGGAAATGATCAGTTCCACTTCGGGAGGATCAAAGGGATGGTTTATATCAGAGATTTCTGGTGACTCGGGCACAGGGGGAGTGTCAACATCTTCTTCCTGAATATCCTCAGAGATGGCCATAAAGAGATTTTGTTCCTTACATTTGTGGCCTGGGAAATATTTTTCATCACAATTATAACAGAGGCCTTT
>ML791508.1:340459-362545 GCA_009831015.1 Picea engelmannii | reverse complement strand
ATGGCCATAAAGAGATTTTGTTCCTTACATTTGTGGCCTGGGAAATATTTTTCATCACAATTATAACAGAGGCCTTTGAGTTGGCGTTCATCCATTTCAACCCTGGTCAATTTTTGGATTTTTAATGGGGCGGAGGGAGTAGTCGGGTTTACTAGTTTAGGGCGCGGGATAAAGGAATTCTTATGGTTTAGAGAGGAAACAATTTTTTGTGCTTCTTTAGATTTTTTGGTAGCCTCCACCCAAGTCGTAGGTCGAGCCATGAGGACATGGGCCCTAATATCCTCCTTGAGGCCACTGATAAAACACTCTTGAAAGAAAGCATCAGTCATGCCCTCTGTTTGAAAAACCATATGTTCAAATGAAGCTATGAAGTCTTCAACTGTGCCTGATTGCTTCAATTTTTTCAAACAGCCCATATGGTTGGTGTCAGTGTCAAAGTGTTCATAAAGCTCAACAAAAAATTGGGTCCAAGAAATATACCCTTGACAGGAAGTTTTTCTCCATTGCCACCATTGCCAGCGTTCTTGATCTAGATGGAGAACACCATACCGGAGTTTGGCCAAGTCATCTGTAATGTTGTAGAGAGAGAAATAATGTTCCATTTGTGTGACCCAACCAGTGGGGTCTAAGCCATCAAATTTGGTTACATCCACCCGCGGAAGGCGTATGTCCCTTTGAAAGTGATGGGGTTGAAAGGAATGGGAAGAAGTTTCACCTTCAGTCTTTTTATGTGCATCAGGAAAAGAGTCATCGGTAGTGATTTTGAGTTTGGTGCAGAGTGATGCAAAGACAGATTCAAGCTGGGTGGTCAGTTCGTATTTGACTTCCGCCATTGCGGACTGCACGGATACATTTATGGACACATTTATGGAGGTATCCTAGGAGGCAATAGTAGCACTGAGTTGTTGCACTTCTTGTTGGGTCTCAAGGAAACCAGATTGCAAGGTTTTGAAGCGAGACTCTAGTTCTTGGCTATGGGTATGGGCCATGATGATGGATGAATTGGAAAGGGAGCAACGGGGTCATAAATTTTTGCAGAAAAATGATATGGGTGAATGTGATAAGGGAGAAGAGATGAGTCTAATGGAATAGGTCTCAAATAATGGTGAAAAATGTTGCGAGGTTATACTTTGGTATGAAGAATGTTGCAGTGCTGAAATCCCCAAATTCTGAACCAGAGAGTATTTACTTAGCAACACGAACACAGATGCACATCAATAGATCTCACCGGTTTAATTTGTTTATGTTGTTGTTTATGTTCCCTAAGGGTTAGGTATTCAAGGGTTCTACAGACAAGGGTTTGCTCTGTGCTATAGCTCTCTGATATACGTGTGGGGTCCAACAGTAGTACTTGGCCCAATATCTCAGGGCACTAACTAAGGAGGATAAACCATACCCTTAGCCGTACTACCCGACTACCCAGGTACTAGAGAGTATCTTCCCGAGTGTTGTTCTCGGTGACACTATAACAGTCCGGCGGTCGATAGGTTTATCTAAAGAGGGCTTCAGGAAATCTAGGCAGATCCGTACACAGGTGCTATCTAATGCACTACCACTAGAAGGGGTACCAACAGGGGTTACAAGGGTGGCCAACAGATGTGCACTTAAGAACCACCTGTATTTCCTGCATGTATGAATCCCTCAACCTTGGGTTTATGCACGTAACGATAGATCTCTGTGGCTTAAATACGCCGAAATACGTCTCTACCCTGAAAAAAAATACCCACAATTTCTGCCAAGGAAAGTGCTCTGATACCACTTGCAAGATACCATATATATAAAATATACAGAACAAAAATAAAATGTTAGAAATGGCAGAATAACAGTAAAATATCCAACATATTCTTCACAATACACATAAATGATATACGAAATAGCAATAGAGAAAGCACTTTGATTCAGAAAGCAATGTTCACAGGCCTCTTAGAGGGGGCAACCTCCAGTTGAGCAGTGCTCTGTTACAATAATCTCCAAGCTAGGGTTCTCATACCCTCGCCCCTTATTTATACTAAATATGTCTAGTAAGAGAAGCATCTAGAGGAAGATCCTTCTAGAAGCGGAAGCTTCTATTAGGTCTTCTTACATCTGCCTTATTCTATTTTATTGAAAGGCCTTATTAATATTGACCTTTATTACATCCGAATACATTGATCTACCTATGTGCGGGTTAGGACCTTAACAGATGGAATCCCTTAAGTAGATGAAAACTTAGAACCCAACAACTTGCTTGGAGATGTATTTATGCTAACAGTTACTTCCTCCATGCTATCGTCTGAGAGGTAATTTATGTAACTTTCTTTTGTTTCCTCAACAATGGTGATGTCTACAATTCTTTTGAGGACTAATGCTAGTAGAAATCTACTAGAAAGAAGCATTATCAATGCAATAAGGTTATCAAGAGGGACGAAAGTAGATAGATCGAGTGTTGTGGGCATGATCCTGATGTTTACAGAGATTAAGAGTAGTGTATTTAGAATGAAATTCATAAGCCACCAGAGACAAATATAAATGGCCAAGTTCTTGTAGATTACACTGGCTCATTATGTGTTGCATGTTGTTGCTGGTGGTAAGTGCTCACATGTGTGTTGTATGACTACAGGTGTGTGGCTTCGATGACTGAAGATTGTCCTTCAGGCACAACATTTTTTTGGTGAAATTTAAAATAAAACCAACCCTCTTCTGCTCTTCTCTAATGAGACAAGTTAAAATCTCAACACTACTTCTAGCATATGCAATACCGGTGCTTAGGAACAACACTTCACGGTGCTATGGGAATAACCTCATTCCCACAACAAGGAGAAAATTGAAAATTTAGTATCTGGATACTAACATTGGCTCCTTCTGGGGGATGATGCTCTCCTTGTGAGGCATCAAGAAAACACAAACCACTGTGCCTTTTCCTTTGTGCATATGTTCAACGCAGCCTGCAAACTTTTGTCTCTACAAATATTCACATTCTATGTTATGCCTAGTCCATTGGGTTGTGGAATCAGTCAATATTATTTTAATTTTGGCCCCAAACCTCTGCAACTTTTTCAAACTTTAAAAAAATGTTGAAAACAAACTCGATGCAAATCTGATTACACTAAGCCAACTACAAAAACAAATGCTCAAGAAGAGAGCTTATTGCATGCCCTGCTTCTAACCAATTATACCATCACTTGATCAAGTGAAATCATGTTTCCATTGAAACCGTGATAACATCTAGTTGACTCTTAAAAATCCTTGCATGCAGAATAACATCAAAGAAAACTTCATTATGTGTAACAAAATTTTAAATTTTAACACATACTTACAACCACCATCTTCTTTGATTCCAAAAATAGCAAGACTGAAATATTCTGAGAAATATGGTTCCATATAAATGGCTATCAGATCATAGAAGAAAGAAATAGATGAACAACCAAACAGGTTTACCTCTACTTGCAGCTCAAACTTTGTTTCCGCTTCTGATAGATGGCTGCCATAAACTGGTTCTAACTGTACATGACAAATGGGCAGAATGTTCTCATAATCCCGTTGATCAAATCTAACATGGCCATATGCTACCTCATATATATGTTCTTGATGAGAAACTACTTGATTTTCCTCCTTAATCATATGTAACAACATATCATAGGAATCCACTTGAAGGAGTTGAGGAAATACCTCTTCTTCAACTATTTTTTCATTCAGATCTAAGACAACAGGTGCATTAGAAACAAAATCTAATGCATCCACAACTATGTAGTCATCTTTCTTATTATCAATTAGATCTAGAAAATCTTCCTCAACAACATGATCTTCATTCTTGCAATCAAAAGAAACATTTGCTTTCTGCTGAGTATGCTTCTCAAATACATCACAACAATTTTCAAAAAGACTTTCAGCTGAAAATTTTCCTTTAAAAAATATATTGAAAGCATCATGAAAACTTGCCAACGAGTTAATACTTGAGGCTGGAAGAGATCTGCACCAGTTGAGGGATTCTCCCTTTAATGAGTATCTAAAAATCTTGATCTTGACATCCTCATGCACAATCTGATGTTCATGAATAAACTCATGAAAATATAGCATATGCTCAGCTGGACCTTCCCAATCTTCGCCTTTAAATGTAGGAAGGGTACCTTCCCATTCATCTCTTTTAAGAATTGGGTTTGGAAAACCAATGACATGTGAAAAATCACAAAAAGAAAACCTTTGAGATAAAATGGCTTCCATGCTTGGATCCAGTGGAGTCGCCTATTAATATTTAGACAGTGGAGTCATGATGGTGAAAGATCAGCATTCAAGCACATGTCCTCTTCTTGTTCACCATCAAGAAGTGGATCTGATCGTTGTCGTTCTCCTAGGGAAGATATCTTCATTGCTTCGTCCCTGACAACCGCACCAAAAGATGTTATTGCTAGAAGTTTCCCCTAGACTGCTATAGGGTCAAGCCTAACACATCTTCAGTTATTGCTATGATTTTATAAATAAGGATGTGTTTGGGTTTTGAAATAAAGTGGATTAGGTAAAGTGAAAGATAAATAATAAAGGAATAAGCTAAAACAAAGACTAGTGAATCACCATTGGGCATGTAGTCAAGTAAACACCTTGTTGATCGGAGGCAATCAAAATGTATATCATATAAGACGTTTATATGTAAATGGGTAGAAGAATAGGGAAAATTAAAAGTAGAACACCTCATCAAACCAAGATTCTCTTTGTCAAATAGATGTAACGGTACTTGAAACAAAACACACAGATCATAGGCAGTCATGGAAAAAAATTTACCGCACGGGAATCTATCATCCATGAGAATCCATTGATTCTCAATGTCTATAATTCGTTCAAGTAAGATGAAAGAAATAATTTAAAACAAGGAAGATGTAAAAAAAATGTTTAGACAAGAAAATCACAATCTGATAAAACAAATGTCATATATCCCTAATGTAAGAAGCGATTACAGAAATACAATGCCTTCAGGCTTACAATAACTCAGACTGGATGATATTTGATCATAATCTTCTCAGGCCTTACCCTCACAGGCCTCCTCCCCTTTCTATCCTATATAATAAAACTCCTCATAACACTCAAAAACTAATATCTAAAAATAGAATTTTGTTTTGGTTAAGTTGCAGGAAATCTGGAAAAAATTGACATTTGTTGCCAAGTGTTACTGAATTCGAGTCCTAGAAACCTGCCAAGAAAAGTCATCTGTTGACTGTTGGATGTTCTGCTCACAAAATAAGGAACAAATTCGATTTGTTGATTATGTTCCTAGAAGATTGGTATATTTGCCACAATTTCCGTGAAATTTGAAACTTCCTTTGATGACTAATGATCTACCATCTATCAAATGCCACTTAGAGATATGCTTTGACTAAGATGCCGAATCAATCCTTGTTATATTTCAAATATCAATTATCTGTTGGAAACTTAAGATCGATTAATTTTCTTTTTCTTGGAAATCTTGGATTCCCTCTTTGACTAATACTCTCTATTGATAGGTACCCTGAAGATACTTGATTAGTTTCTTTAGGTGCTTCTCTAATTGTTTTTCCAAACTAATCAAAATTTTCTACTGACTACTGGCCATAGAATCAATACCCATTGAGCACAACCCACTGGTAATAGAAAAAAAAAAACTTCTCAATCACACTTATGATATTACATTGAAATTTATCCACACTGAGATCTTCTAAAATCATCATCATTCAGGTCATTAGCCTAGACTCTGATGGTATTAGACAGGTGATTGTATCAGATAGGTGAGGATGCACTATTTGATTTCCTTTGTCTCATCCAACATTCCTCTAGCAGTTGTACCTTCAATCATCTTCGTGACTCCCTGTGATGAAAGCATACAATAACACAAGTGACCTCAAATTGAAACCCGTCTTGTTGCATTGGAAGGTAATCCAATCCAAACATCTGAGCACCTGGATGGCCATGAAGGAAGCTCCACGACTTCCTGAATCTATTGTTTATGTATGCCAAAACCTTGGATATCATTGTAGGTTATGTCCAATTTCTCAGACTGTGAGAGGAGTGAAAAAGACGATTCAGCCTCGGGTGAGAGGGCATCCACCAGAGCGTTCGAGTGTCGATGGAGGGCCATCGAGGCTGAGGGCTTCAGGAGCTCCCTGTAGGTTTTGCATTCTGATTTGAATGGAAAATCTCATGTTTATAACATCTGGAAAAGGGCCTAGCCACATTCACGACATCTGTGCATAACCAATTGCAGAATCTGGACAGGTTGATTGAGCTTCCCAAGTCATATCTCTTCCACAGGGGCATCGTGTTCCTTCATAAGCTTCACATAACATGAGGCATTGTCATCTTCCATCCATTATCATTATTTTCTTGTAAAGTCTATACCTTCATGAATGTACAAATACAAATACCATCCGAAAAAAATGAATCAATTGGAGCAAAAAATGAGTTGTGCACAGGCTCCATTTGCTTTTTACCAATTCTACTGCAGACTTGCAATAAAACCTTATCTCTTGAGAAGACAACTTCTTCTTGTGAAAGACCACGCCTCTCCAATTTTTATAATCTTGAGGAACTCTTCATTCTGAATAGTATGCCTCAAGGAGGGCATGAATTGGCCCGCTTCAAAGCCATTGGCTTATGAACTAGGAAGTTTAAAAGAACTTGTCTTTAAGGTGGCCATAGTATAGAAATCAATGCCACAATCTACCCACTCTGAACGATGTTCCTGCAAGAACTGAATAAGTAATGTTGGGGATACCTTCTGTAATAGCATAGATGATTTTGTACAAAGAATACAAAACCAAGAGATGGAATCCCTTCAGTAGATGAAAACTTAGAACCCAACAGTTTGCTTGGAGATGTATTTATGCTAACAATTACTTCCTCCATGCTATCGTCTGAGAGGCAATTTATGTAGCTTTCTTTTGTTTCCTCAACAATGGTGATGTCTACAAATCTTTTGAGGACTAATGCCAACAGAAATCTACTAGTAAGAAGCATTATCAATGCAATAAGGTTATCAAGAGAGAGGACACTAGATAGATCGAGTGTTGTGGGCATGATCCTAATGTTTACAGAGATTAAGATAAGTGTATTCAGAATGAAATTCGTAAGCCACCAGAGACAAATATAAATGCTCAAGTTCCTATAGATTGCACTGGCTCATTGTGTGTTTCATGTTGTTGTTGGTGGTAAATGTTTACATGTGTGTTGTATGACTGCAGGTGCGTGGCTTTGAAGATTGAATATTGTCCTTTAGGAACAACATTTATTTGGTGAAATTTAAAATAAAACCAACCCTCTTCTCCTCTTCTCTAATGAGACGAGTTAAAATCTCAACACTACTTCTAGCATATGCAATACTGATGCTCAGGAACAACACTTCTCGGTGCTACGGGAATAACCTTGTTCCTGCAACAAGGAGAAAATTGAAAATTTAGTATCTGGATACTAACACCCTCCTCCATCAAGAAAACCTTAATCCACAGGGGGATTTCTCTCAACAATATTCCCCTCGTGTCTTTCTTGAAGTCCTCTTCTGCCCATGAACAATATTGGTGATTCTCAGCTACAAAATCAATAATCTATTCTTCTAATGTTGTATTGACCCATAAATCGATCGCTCGCATTACTAGACAATCCAATCGATGAAGCACTGTAATATTTTTTATATCCCAAGAACAGGTCATCTTGACTCATTCTTGGAATTCCAAAGATTCTTGGAGCCTATCTATCCAGTGAAAAATTTCTTCCATAAAATTAACCAAGAATATCTTGTACGGGTCACTCGATCTTTCTAAGTAAAAAAAACCCTCTCGTGTATCTTTCACATATTTTCCTCACAGCTTCTCTTCTTTCCATATGAATGCATTGAAATGTTTCTCCTACCACCAGTGAATATCAGATTGGTGAATCCACAGAATAATTCTCCCTACAAGTTCCCTTTTAACACATGTCCCAACAATGGAACCATTTTTTTGGCGCAAATTTGATCAGACTAGGGTCCTTCTCAGGTTACCAACAAAAGGCACCGAGTAGTCTAGAGCACTATCATTTTCATCTTCTCTGGAGAGAAGAAGTATCACCCGAATCACAACCAATATAATAATATAGGGAAGGGAAAGGAGAATACTTAGGTATATCTCCAGAATCTTCAAGATTCACCCTAGTCTTGCGCAAGATGAATGGATCAAAGAGAAGATTTGAACTCATTCAAAACTAGTAATAAAGACACGGGTTTGTGATAGAATTTGCAAAAAGTTATAACATATTGATCCTATCAAACATGAAGAAGTAAAGAAAAGAGACAATTCATAAACATATATAGAGAAGTACATAGTATATTTCAAGGTTTTAGGTCCTTACATACATTATCATCAAAAGACCTTTTCAGATACAAGTCATTACTATGTTACAAGATTTTCCGGCTCCAGACTCATTCCTTAGAGCTCTATACACCATTTTCCCAAAATGGATACAAATTACAATCACATAACCTACATGGATTAAATGATAATCCTTTCTACACCCATCTAACCCAACTGTACCTTCTACACCATCTAACCTTTACAATCATATACATCTCGTATATATAGGATGATTGGGATTTTATGGCTTGAGAGTTCACATTCT
Source organism: Picea engelmannii (assembly GCA_009831015.1). Classification (NCBI taxonomy): domain Eukaryota; kingdom Viridiplantae; phylum Streptophyta; class Pinopsida; order Pinales; family Pinaceae; genus Picea; species Picea engelmannii. Next base: position 353,953 of record ML791508.1, on the reverse strand, counting down.
TTCTTGTTCTTGTTCTGTTGTAACTTATTTCTCCTTGATGGTGTTGCACTGTCCCTCTTTCCAACCATTATCTATTTTCTTTCTTGCTCCACTGTCCATCTCCTTTGTGGCTTACACAACATATGTTTGACCAAAATTGGGACTGTAGTCTTCCTTGTGCAACTTCTAATAAAAAATGAAGGGCCCAACAGCCAGAATCCATCCTAGAGTGACTGGACATATAACCATGAGGGTTAGGAAATGTAGTGCACACACACTACCCATCTATCCCAAGGCTAGGAAACACCTCCAACCACACAGGTTGGTCCTCCATTTTGAAAAGTTGGGAAACTGACCCTCCCCGAAGGATCTGCGTTTATTGACCATGTGTGAGGTCATGCTGACTGGTGCCATATTCAATAACGTTCTTATAAATGACTACCCATTGTTTCCACAATCTACAAGCCACTACCCCAAGAATATCATATGCAACTTATCACTCCCTCTTACGAGGGACGTCCTTCTGGATCATGCCAAGATTTTTCGTGAAGTATGTAGAAATTTCAATACAAATTATGTATTGCCTAGATTCTCCTGATCTAAAAATTATATTCCACTGTTAAATACATAATCACTTCTACAAATATTCTTGCAAAATTTAAAACACGATCGCCAATTGCAATATCAAGAAGAAAGATCATTCACACATAACACAAATGGTTTTACCGAGAAAGCATAAAGCTAAAAACCCCACTATCATATATTATGTTTATATCATGGATCATGAAACAATCTCATACAAAACTCTAATCCAAGAGCTCTCAGTATAATATACAATCGTCTCACATTGTCATATAAAAATTGGAAAATTCATGTGCCAATTTACTGCCTCCAGACAACCTGCCTCCTCTTCAAAATCCTTGCTGATGGAAAACTTGCAAATGAATTTGAATTCCTATTTCCTAGGCTATGCATTCCTCATTGGCACATCCAAATGTGTGTGTGGTTACATGATGGAACCCACTAAAGTCACAAATGATAGTCAAACTGTCCCTTTCACATGTTATCTCAACTGGGTCTCCACTGGATCTGACATGCATGTAGTTAATAGTGGTAAATCTTCAGTTGCATGTGGGATCACTGATTGTGAATTTAATTAATAATTAATTCACTGATCTCACTAAAGTAAGTTCAGTTATAGCTATTACAATTGAGCTCAACTCACTTAACTGAGTTAAATTACTTTACAACTCACATAACTACACATATAAATCTGTTACAACTTTGAATCACTCAATTACAACTAATTCGACTTGCATGTCCCACCAGTCAACCTTTGAACTCAAATTTCCTATAGATAAATGATTTTCCACTTCATTTAAATATTTCCAAGTGCTCATTGAGAATAGATTAATATTTATTTTCCAACTATTATTAAGGGATAATAATAGTCGACATAAATCTAAAAATAGAATTCACTCACCATCTATAAATAGACATCATCTATAAAAAGAATTTGCTCATCATCTAAGAATAAACTTCCACCTAAAAATAGCTTGAGGCTCCATCCTAGTGTAGGTGCATAATTTTCACTAGGATATTCTTGTTGAATCTCAACACTCCCTCTCAACAAGAAAAGGATTATCCTTCACCCCGATCCTGTCTCTATGGTATTCGAATTTTCTCCTGGTGATCACCTCGTCAGAATGTATACATCCTAATATTCCATAGGAATGTACTGAAACAACATGATCTTCTACTACACACAATCTCTGAGATGATGATATCGGATATCTATAATCTTATATCTATCATGAAACACGGGATTAATTGAGAGTTTAATGCAACTCTGATTATCACAATGAATCACTGTCGGATCTAAATGAGAACCAAACAAACCAACTAATATCTTTCTCATCTAGATAGCCTCACATGCAGCTTGACTCGCTGCCATGTATTCCTCTTCCACTGAACTGAGTGCCACAGATCTCTGTTTCCTGTTGTACTAAGAAACAACTGTAGATATGATACTAAAGATCCCCCTTGATGTGCTCTTTATGTCCATTAGTCTGCCCGCCCAATATGCATCTGTGAAGCCATGCAACTTCACCTCATCTGTCTTTCTATACCATAACCCATACTCATATGTTCCCCTCAGGTATCTCGGGACATGCTTCCCTTCCTTCCAAAAGAGCTTGGTAGGCTTAACCATCGCTTGAATCAGTTGGTTAACCGCATAGAAAATGTCCAGTCTTATGTTCACTAGATACATTAGCGAACCCACTAACTGTTGATAGATAGTAGCATCCACTACCTCTCCAGAAGTAGCATCCTTTACCTTGTATATCAATCTCAAACCTACCACTGATTTGACTAGTCTTGAGACAATTTCCCATGCACTGTTTTTGACAATGGAGTCATACTCCTCCACCATTGCATCTATCAATGTGGGCTCATGCACTGCTTCCTGAAATGTAGATGAATCAGTCACAATACATTTTCTCCTGAGAGCCATGTATCCAATAAATCCATTAGGAGACCGTCTCTATCTGTGTTGTGAAGTAGGGGGCTCCTACATTCTGTGCAACATCTAGTCTCAATCTATCAGCTTTTGTGGTGTGATTTCTACCATTTATGATGGATGGCTCTACATGAGTGGCTTCCTCCACTCCATGAACCTCCTCATGTGGCTGATCCATATCCTAAGACTCATCTTTATGAACCAATAGTTCCTCCTTTTCTTGCAAGTCCAACTCCCTCTCAAGGGACAAATACATGGCTTTCCCCTCATCAAATTTTATATCCTGTCGCACAATAGTCATTTTGTTGTTTGGAAAATACACACGATAATTATGGGGTGTTTCTGTGTACCCCACAAAAATCCCAACTTCATCAGTTGGTTCCAGCTTCTTCCTAGCATCCTTGGTCACATGCACATAAATAGATGAGACAAAAATATTAAAATGAGAAACATCAGGTTTCTTACCAGTGAAATATTCTTCAGGTCTACTCATGCCAAGTATTCTATGAGGACAATGGTTTTTCACATAAGCCGCAATATTTCATGCTTCCACCCACAAATTCATTGGTAGGAACTGATCATGAAACATCACTCATGCAACACCCACGATCATTCTGTTCTTCCTCTCCGTGACCCCATTTTGTTGTGGGTTATGAGGCACTATGAGTTCTCTTCAAATTCCTTCTTTGCTGCAGAAGTCTTTGAATTCATTAGAGATGTATTCTCCACCATTATCTCTCCTCAGAGCATCCACTTGCTTCCCCAACTCTTTCTCCACCAATGCTTTAAACTCACAGAACTTTGAGAATGTTTGATCCTTCTTTTGCATCCGGCATTTACGATAAAAGTCATCAACAAAAATAACATAATACTTATGTTTTGTTGTTGAAGAAACTGAGAATGGTCCACAGACGCCTGTGTGAACTCTCTCCAAGATCACCGAATCATGGTTCTCCTTTTCATGAAAGGTGGAATTTACATACTTCCTCATGGTGCAACCCTTGCACTGATCTAACTGAGAAAGTGTTCCCATTGCAAGTCCAATAGATATTTGTTGCATGATTTTCAAGGCTTCATGATGAATATGGCCCAATCTCCTATGCCATAATTTGCCCTCATCTCGGCTCACCACTTTTTCTACCTTTCCCATCATGGCAACACAACCATCTGCCTCTAGCTTATAGATATTCTTAACTCAAATCCCTATCTTCTTAACTTGACTTGTTGTTTTATGTTGCAGGAAATCTTTCTCATCGCTGAAAACAACGTCATAGCCTCTGTCCTCCAACATTGCGACTGAGACCAAGTTTTTCTTCAGACCTGGAACATGCATAACATCTTTCAATTGAAATGGTTTACCTGACTCTCTCTGAAAGGTAATGGTACCAATTCCAGTTGCATTGTATCATCCATCATCGCCCATATCTATATTCATTTTGAGATTTTTCTCCTCCAAGTCACTGAAAAGGTCCTTATCTCTCATCATGTGGAAGGAAGCGCCACTATCCAAATACCACATCGATCCCAATGCACTTGAAGCCATGCATGTGATCAAAGAGAAGTCAAGTTCAAATTGCGAGGCAAGGGCCTCACTAGCTGTAGCTCCAACAACCTTCTTGTTCTTCTTCTTCTACGAACAGTTAGTAGCGAGATGCCCATGTTCGTGATAGTGAAAACACTTCACTTTGGACAAATCCAGCTTCTTGCCTTTAGACTCATATTTTAAATGGAATTTATTCCCCTTCCCTCTCCTTTCCTTGGCAGACAAAGCACAACCCTCTTCATCATCATGCTTTGATGAAGATCCATATCTAGTGTTCCACGTGAACTCCTCCTACACTAGATCTGACCATAGTCATTCCTAGACTGGAAATTTTCCCTTCCATTGACAGAGTCTTGATAACTATGCCAACTCTTGGGAATTCCTAGGAGTGCAAAGCTCACCAAATCATCATCAACGACTTTTATTCCCACACTCCTGAGCTCATCTCGACATTGGAGAAACTTTGTGAGATATTTTGGAATGGAGTCACCCTTCTCCATCTTGATCTTCCTGAGTTTATCTTTGAGCACAAATTTCCTATGGTCGCTATTGTTTTGGAATAGATCTATCAAATCCTTCCACATTGCATATGGTTTGGATTTCCCATGGATGTTTGAGACAATGTGGTATCATACTCCCTCCAACAAGATCCTCTTCACCTTTGCCACTTTCTTTTTCCATGCATCAAGATTTGCAACGTCTGCAACATTTGGCTTAGGAACATCCTTGTCAATGAATTACTTCAAGCCATTATCTTCGAGTACTGCCTCCATCCTGTCCTTCCAAGAAATATAGTTTGAGCTTCCCTCGAGTGCATACTCTAACCTCAAGACATTGAAATCCATTTTGATCTTGAATCAGCTGTAGCACCAAGAAAGTCTTTCTGCAAATTCGAATTCTATCCAGTCACAAACTCAACTTCTGCAATCTTCTGTGCTCTGATACCATGTAGAAATTTCAATACAAATTATGTATTGCCTGGATTCTCCTGATCTAACAATTATATGCCACTGTTAAATACAAAATCACTTCTACAAATATACTTGTGTAATTTAAATATCAAGAAGAAAGATCAATCACACATAACACGAGAGTTTTTACCGGGAAAGCATAAAGCTAAAAACCCAACTATCATATAGTATGTTTATATCATGGATCATGAAACAATCTCATACAAAAATCTAATCCAATAGCTCTCATTACAATATACAATCGTCTCACACTGTCATACAAAAATTAACAAATTCATATGCCAATTTACCGCCTCCAGATAGCCTGCCTCCTCTGCGCAATCCCTGCTGATGGAAAACCTGCAAATGAATTATAATTCCTCCTACCTAGGATGCACATTCCTCATTGACACATCTAAATGTGTGTGTGGTTGCATGAGTGCACCCACTAAAGTCACAACTGATAGTCAAACTATCCCTTTCACCTATTATCTCAACTGGGTCTCCACTGGATCTGACATGCATGTAGTTAACAGTGGTAAATCTTCAGTTGCATGTGAGACCACTGATTGTGAATATAATTAATAATTAATTCACTGATATCTCACTAGTGTAAGTTCAGTTACAACTTGTACAACTGAGCTTAACTCACGCAATTGAGTTAAACTACTTTCCAACTCACATAACTACACATATAACTCTGTTATAACTTTGAATCACTTAGTTACGACTAATTCAACTTGCATGTCCCACCAATCAACATTTGAACTTGAATTTCCTATAGCTAACTGATTTTCCACTTCAGTTAACTATTTCCAACTGCTCATTGAGAATAGATTAATATTTATTGTCCAACTATTATTAAGGGATAATAATAGTCGACATACATCTATAAACAGAATTCGCTCACCATCTATAAATAGACATCATCTATAAATAGAATTTTCTCATCATCTAAAAATAGACTTCCATCTAAAAATAGCCTGAGGCTCCATCCTAGTGTAGGTGCATAATTTTCACTAGGATATTCTTGTTGAATCTCAACAAAGTACAAAAACTTCACCCTTGAAAGAGGCTCGGTCAACACATCTTCTTGTTGGGTATGTGTTATATTCTTTGCATGTGTGTGTGTGGGTGTGTCAGATATGACAACTGCGTCTAACGATCCCTCGTACTAGTGCCCTATTTGTGCCATGTGCACCAAGTGCTTTCCTAAGGGGGTCCCACAGGGGGGAAGGTATGCCCTCCCTTGGTTATGCGTAGCGTTCGGCACCGGGCGTAGCCCAGGGCAGCGCCCCAAAATTGTTTTTTTGGCGGTTTTTGCTATTTTTAGCAGTTTACTAAAATTAATTCCAGTTTTAGGGATTAGGGTTTTGGTATCTACGAAATACCTAAAAACATTGTATATATTGTATATTGAATGGTGAAATTTGATATAATAAATATAAGAAAGGTTTTCCCAGTTGAGGGTTTCCGGTATAAATCTCTGTGTACTATGTGGATGAGCCATTGATTAACTTATGTTTTTCTTAAGAATCTATATGCATTGCTTTACTTTGTAGGTTTAAAACTTACATGTGGTATCAGAGCTCATTTTTTTCTTCAAAGGGATGCCTTTGTTGTTGAGGGTTTGGCTCGGTCTTGATAGATCATGTTTATCTTGGGTCTATGATAAACCTGGGTTTAGTGGGAGATTTTGAAGTGGCGATTTGAGTGTAGAAAGAGGAATGGAAAGCTCTTATAGAATCGAGATAAAGAAGTTCAACGGTAAAAACTTTGAGCTATGGAAGCTAAAGATGGAGGACCTTCTTGTAGACAAAGAACAATGGATCGTTGTGGATCCTGGTACACATCCTACTAGTACACTATATACTAGCACACAGGCTACTGGTACACAACCTACCAGTACACAAACTAGCAGTACACCACCTACTGGTATGTCAAAGGAAGATTGAGAGAAGTTGGACAAAAGAGAAAGGAGTACTATTCAACTCTTCTTGGAAAATTCAGTTTTGTTGAATGTCTTGGGAGAATCTACAGCCAAGAAACTATGGGATAAGCTGGGGAATTTGTATCAATCAAAGTCCCTGGTAAACAAGTTGTTTCTTCGAAAGAAGTTGTATCCTATTAGGATGGAAGATGGAGATTCTGTGACAGAAAATATAAATGAATTTAATACTCTGGTAAGTCAACTTGTCTCTGTTAATATTACGATTGCAGAAGAAGACAAGTGTATTACTTTGTTATGTTCTTTTCCAGACTCTTGGGATAATCTGGTTGTAGCAATTGGTAGTACCACTCAATCTACATTGAAGTATGAGGATGTAGTTTCATCCTTGTTATATGAAGAGATGAGGTAGAAAAGTATGGATAGTCATAGCACAAATGATTTATTTGTAAGAGGTCATACCCAAGACAGGAACCCTGGTAAGCCTTCGGGGTGGAGATCTAAATCGACAGGTAGATCTAAGTCTCCAGAAAAATCTTTGAGGAAATGTTGGAAGTGTGGTAAAACAGGGAATTATAAGAAATATTGCAAGTCTAAGAAGGTTGAAAAACCAAAGGGATCTGATAGTACCTCTTCCACATAGGAGAAAACCTCCACTAAAGAAGGAGGTGATGTTTACTTGGCGTCTATAAGTACACATGCAGACTGTGATGTATGGTTAATCGACTCAGGTGCGTCATACCATATGACTCCTCACAGGGAGTGGTTCTCTGAATATGAAAAATATGATGGTGGTGATGTATTCCTAGGAGATGACTCGAAAGAAAAAATATTGGGACATGGAAGGGTTATGTTTCTGCTAAAACATGGAAGGATTAGAACACTTCCCGGGGTTTTGCACATTCCAAAACTAGCCAGGAGCCTAATATATGTAAGCAAGATGGATGATGTAGGAGTGGATACTGTATTCGGAAATAACACTTGCAATATGGTACGAGGAGAAATGGTGTTGATGAGGGGAGTTCGGTGTGGAACTCTGTACAAGTTTCTGGGAAGCACTTATACTAATGGGTGTAATAGTTCTGTTGTCCCTAAACAGATAAATAAAGAATACAAGACCAATATTGTCCCTGGAAATAAGACCATGTTGTGGCATCAAAGATTGGGACATATTGGAGAAAAGGGTCTTCGAAAACTACACGGTAAAAGTATGGTTGAAGGTATGTCTAATTTCACTCTGGATTTTTATTTCTGTGAACATTGCATATATGGTAAATAGAATCGAGTAAGATTCCCATCTGGTGCTACAAGAGCAAAGGGGATCTTAGAGTTGATACATAGTGATGTGTTTGGACCTGTTCCTATTCCATCCCTAGGTAAATCAGTGTATTATGTTTCATTCATAGATGTTTTTTCAAGGAACACATGGATTTATTTTCTTAGAAATAAATATGAGGTATTTGATAAATTTAAAGAGTTTAAGGCTTTGGTAGAAAATCAGACAGAGAAGAAAATAAAGGTATTAAGAATAGATAATGGTGGAGAATTCTACAGAAATGAATTTGAAGAATTCTGTAAGAAGTGTGGTATAGCATGGAAAAATACTACTCCATACACTCCTCAGCAGAATGGAGTTACATAAAGGATAAACAGGACACTGATGGAAAAAGCAAGGAGCATGCTTAACGGTGCCGGGTTAGGACAAGAATTCTGGGCAGAGGCAGCGGGTATAGCATGTTACCTAGTCAATCGATCACCTTCATCAGTGTTGGATGATAAAACTCCACACAAGGTATGGTCTAGAAAGAAACCCTCTCTTCAACATCTTAGAGTGCTTAGTTGTGATTCTTATGTACATGTTCCAAAGGAAAATAGAAGTAAGATGGATAAAAAGGATGAAAAGTGTATCTTTATTGGTTATAAAGATGGTGTGAAATCGCAGCTATCCTCCAAATTTGACATGAAGGATCTCGGTGTTGCTAACTTCATTCTGGGAATGGATATTAAAAGAGATCATGCAAACAAGAAACTCTGGTTAAATCAGAGAAAATATGTTGAGACAATATTGCAGAGGTTTAATATGCATGGAAGCAAATCGGTCAAGGTTCCTATTCCTATAGGTGTAAAGTTATCTGTAGATCAATGTCCTAAGACACAGGAAGAAGAAGAGGACATGTCCCATGTTCCACATGCCAGTGCAGTTGGCAGTTTGATGTATGCAATAGTATGTACTAGATCAGACATAACACATGTAGTGGGAGTTTTGAGAAGGTATATGTCAAAACCAGGGAAGGAGCATTGGACAACATTAAAGAGGGTCTTCAGGTATCTTCGTGGCACAATCAGTTATGAATTGTGCTACCAAGGAAGACCAGGATTGGACATAGTGCTAGACATACATGGCTTTGTTGATGTAGACTGGGCTAGAGATCTAGATCGCAAAAGATCTACAAGTGGGTATGTGTTTAACCTATTTGGAGGAGAAATCAGTTGGATGAGCAAAAGACAGGTTGTAGTGGCACTCTTAACTACATAAATTGAATACATGGCAACCACTCATGCAAGAAAGGAAGCAGTATGGTTACAAAGGTTTTTTTCAAGTATTGGGTTGGTACAATAATCAATGAGATTAGATTGTGACAGTCAGAGTGCAATATTCCTGGAAAAGAACCCAGCTTACCATTCAAAGACAAAGAATATTGATGTACAATATCACTTTGTGAGAGACATGGTTGAGGAAAAGAAGCCATTGCTCGAAAAGGTTGACACTTATAAGAATGTTGCAGATTCATTGACAAAGTCTATGATCACAGAAAACTTCTCCTAGTGTAGAGTAAAAATGGGCATTGTTTCCCTGGATTGTTGACTATATAATCCCCTGTACCCCTGGATGCAAAGAAAACAACAAGTGGGAGAATGTTGGGTATGTTTTATATTCTTTGCATGTGTGTGTGTGGGTGTGTCAGATATGACAACTGCGTCTGACGATCCCTTGTACTAGTGCCCTATTTGTGCCATGTGCGTCGGGCGCTTTCTTAAGGGGGTCATAGGGGGGGGGAAGGTATGCCCCCCCCTGGTTACGCGCAGTGTTCGACACCGTTCATAGCCCAGGGAAACACCCCAAAATTATTTTTTTGGACATTTTTTGCTATTTTTAGCGGTTTACTAAAAATAATCCCGATTTTATGGATTAGGGTTTTGGTATCTACATAATACCTAAAAACATTGTATGTATTGTATAGTGAATGGTGAAATTCGATATAATGAATATAATAAAGGTTTTCTTGGTTGAGGGTTTCTTGTATAAATCTCTATGTACTATGTGAATGAGCCATTGATTAATTTTTGTTTTGCTTAAGAATCTATATGCATTGCTTTACTTCACAGGTTTAAAACTTACACTTCTATCTTCTCTTCTGTAGCGACATAGTGGAGCTTCATTTCTCCCTTCTACACCATATATATAATATAATGGTACCTGATCTCGATATTCTTGGACTTGTAATGAAACACTGGGTTCTATGACAACCTCACAGAACTCTAGTTGTCACACCAGATAAAAGTCGCTTCTAACTTGAGATCAAACAATCCTTCAAGAAGATTCTAAAGCCACACTACTTTGCTACTAGCTGAACATGCTTCTATATACTTTTCCTCAGTTGTACTTAGTGCCAAACTAGTTTTATTCTTCCTAAACCATGCGATCATAAATGATCCCAAAATTAATCAACATCCAGATGTAATCTTCTGATTTACAACACTACTGGACCAATCTAAATTAGTATAGCCTTGCAATCTTATCTCAGGATTAGAAACATATTTGATTCCATAGTCATTTGTACCTTTCAGGTACCTCAACAAATGCTTTGACACAACTAAGTGAACATGTCTTGGTTCAACCCTATACTCACTTAAAGTGTTCACCGCAAAGCATATATCCGGTCTAGTTTTTTTCAAATACATCAACAAACCAATCATCTGCCTCTACATGGTGACATCCATTATCTCTGAAGAAGTATCACTTAATAAATTCATTTTTGTCACCATTGATGTGGCCATGAATTTACAATCCATCATATCAAATCTCTTCAGGATTTATACTGCATATTTTCCTTGGCACAATAAAATCGCATTTGGTCTCTACCACACCTCTAGACCTAAAAACTAATGCATCATACCTAGGTATTTCACCTCAAACTCAGATGCAAGCTTTCTCTTTCCCTCTGTGATGAGATTCACATCCCCTGTTAGAAACAAACAATCCACATATAACAATAATATCATTGCTCCACTTTCCTCAACCTTGTAGTAAAGGTTAAGATCTTTCTTACTCTTGGTAAATCCTAAGTTGATCAGAAATTTGTCAATTCTACTGTACCATGCCCTGGTTGCTTGTTTCAATCCACATAATTCTTTCTTCAATATGCACACGTAAGTCTCCCTATCATGTGTCTCAAATCCTTATGGCTGCTCCATGTACACTTCTTCTTCCACTACACCATTCAGGAAGTTTTTTTCACATCCATCTGATATACCTTCCATTTCATCACTGTAGCTATCGCAAGTATAGCTCTAATCAAAGTGTACCTTACCACTAGAGAAAATTCCTCCTCATAATCTATTCCTTCTTTCTGGGAGAATCCACGAGCCAAGATCCTTGCATTGTATTTATCGATACTGCCATCTACTAAGTGTTTTGTCTTGTAAATCCATTTGGAACTTACAAATGATTTATCCTTCAGTCTCAAAACCACATCCCAAACATCATTCACTAGCAAATTTGGGTCATTTTGCGATGGCAATTTCGATGCTCTTGCGACGTTATGTCATTGATATTGCGACGAATCTTGAGTCTCTGAAATGTCATTTTACGGCACATGGAAATTTCGACGAACTTTGATTAACGTCGCAAGAGAGAAGAATCTAGGGAACTTCTGACAATTGCGACAAAAAAATAAATATCATCGCCAATACGATAATAAAGGCAAACAATGTGAAACCAACTTTTTGTCTTAATTGCGACGACCTTTGTGACGACAAATTTTGTTGTTTCTGTAGCTAAATTGTCGCAACAAGTTGAGTTGTCGTCGCAATTGAGACGACAAATTTTTGTTGGCCATATAGAAAAATTGTCATAGCAAGTTAAGTTGTCGTCGCAATTGTGATAGCAACTTTTCATTGCTCATATTCCAAAAGTGTCACAGCAAGTTAAGTTGTCGTCTCACTTATGACAACAAATTTTCGTTGGTCGTATAGAAAAATTGTCGCAACAAGTTGAGTTGTCGTCGCAATTGTGACGACAACTTTTCGTTGGTCATATAGAAAAAATTTCCCAGCAAGTTACGTTTTCCTCACAATTGCGACGACAACTTTTCGTTGGTCATATTTCAAAATTGTCGCAGCAAGTTAAGTTGTCATCGCAATTGTGATGAAGAATATTTATTTAAAAAATAAATAAAAAATTATTTTAGGCTGCAATTTTAATATTAATATTACCATATCCTTCAAGTGGAACATGGTTTCTACTATCATTCCTTGGATAATGGGGATGGGTCTCAATGCCTTGATAATGTGCATGATAGGACAATAAATCCCTTAGGCTCTAAATGAATCTTCCGGGGACCTACAAGGGCCATGGACAAGCCCACAAACCACAAAACATGCCCTATATAAGATATCATTATCATTAGAGTGGTATGTGGATGCCATTATAAGGTTTTATGCATTAGGGATGGGTACTAGAGCCTTGACCATGGTTGGGTCAGAAGTCGAGGGAATTAGAACCTAAGTTAATATTCTTGATCTAATAGGCCATGATCAAGGCCTCAAACTACAACATATTTCCTTTAAAGTGAATCTTTGTCATATAAGTAGGATATGGGTATAATAATGAGTTTTTTCATAGTAGGAATGGGTCTCAAGGACTTTACCATAACAAAGGGAGGACAATAAGGGCCTTATTCCATAAATGGATTTGTAAGGCTCAATATCCATGAACATCACCTTCAACATAATCCCTTTAGAGGAAATATTTGGCCTCCAAGCTGAATATTTGTATCATTATGAAATATTTTTTACTAGGGACATGTGCATTAAGTAATTATCCATGGTCAAGTGAGGAAAATAAGGCCCTTGGGTCATTTATATATGAATCCTTTAGGGATTAAGGGACATAATCAATTCCCTAAACCACATAACATGTTGTCTATAGGGAATCATGAACCTTTGAGTGAGATATGGGTATTGTTATAATATTTTGTGTATAAAATATGGTTATGAAGGATTTAACCATGGTTTGGGGATAAATCCAAGGAATTAGGCCTTGAAAAAATATTATTGGGTTAATAGGACATGATTAAAGCCATGAACTACAACATGAGATATTTAAAGGGGATCTTTTGCATACGGGTTTTCCATTAGGATTTTTTGTGTAGTAGGGATTTATGTTGGGGCCTTGACCATGATTAGGTGATGAAAATAGGGTCCTTAATCCATAAAGTATGATCAAGTCCTTTAACTACAACATCATCCCTTTAAAGGGGATATTTTTCAT
>ML791508.1:325542-337925 GCA_009831015.1 Picea engelmannii | reverse complement strand
TGTAGGTGAGCATATAGGATAGGGAAGATAACAATTCATCATTCACTATCCATTATATACTCTTTATATCCTTGAGAGACAAATATAGTTCTTTTAGGAAATTCTTAGAAAGAATACAATAGATCAAGATCTTTCTATCCACATTAAAGAGAACTAGAGAGAATAATATATCTAAGGGACCATGAAGTACATAAAGTGAATATATTCCTTATGTTGCATGTTTTAGTGGAAGAGAGTTCCTTAGCTATCATAGGATGAATCGGATTCTTGTAATGCTTTGTGTTGAGAAGGTTAGGTAAGAATGTGAGTAGAAAGGTTGGGATGAGAAATATAAAATCTTATTTCTTGGTTTGTTCACCATGGTGGCCTCATAGCCTAGGTTGGTGGTGGTATATACACTAGATGGTTGTGGTTCAATGGGAATTTTCTCTTACATGACCAATCTCTTGGACCACTTTTTGTTAAAAGATAAGTCTCATTTTTTTGTTTATGAATATGCAACATTACTATTACTCCCAGTCATAAAAAAATTATGTGTTATGCATGCTATGTGTCATTTTTTTTTTCGATTTTGAATTTAAGTATACAAGGAAATGAAGGACATTTTCATGACACAAGATGAGAAAATCATTTACACCTTTTCGGAAATGTGTTTTGGATCATGGAGGTGACCACCCTTCAAACCTTCATTTTTCAAAGACATTAAAAGGTTAAATGACTGAATAATAGCTAAACATCTATGACCACCCATATTGATCGATTATGTCATCGCTCTATGATTTCAATGTTCAACTTGTTACATCCACATTCTCAATCAAGGTATTTAGCATGTTTATGCATGGAAACAATTCCTCTTTGTATCCCACCTTGTGGAATCACAAGACCTTAACATTGAAATCCATGGGTTCATGTCCTTGGCTTATTTTTCTGCTCGCAATGATTTGTGGAAGGTTCAACATCATTGTACATATCATAGAGGAATGAATAAGTAGGCTTTGAGGAAATGTTGAGTAGCAACACCATGTCCATGACACAATGAAAATAATGGTAATGCTCTTTGTCACGTGAGACATAATGAAACGTGTCACAAGACTTTCAAAGTTGCATCTATCATGTCACAAAATTTTTGAGGTTGCACCATTAAGAGAAGTTGAAATTATCATTAAGTGTATAACAAAATTACATTCACAGATATATACAAGCCATATAAATAGCCTTGTGTATATTATCATCTATATAATGTACATCTAACTGTCTTATAAAATTGTTACATGAAATCATGAATTTCTTTTAGTCTTCTTTTTTGCTTTCCAATTCTTAAGAAAATCATCCATGCCCATGTCTTCATTTACTGGGTTCTCTTCAGCAGATGATGTTGTTTCAATCCTTTCACGCCGATTACATCTGGCCTTGTACTCATGGCGTAGATGCTGTTGTGAGGGGCCATCACCTAAAAAAAATAAAAATTTATATGGCCAATTTTTAAATATCATTGAAGTAGTTCATTAATATTAAAAAAACACTCTGCAATGTAATTATTTACCTGGTCCTCTAGTTGGAACCATTGGAATGGATGCCATCCTGTTCACCTAATCTTCAGGGCGAGGATGATCATCTATGACATTCTCTTCCATTGAAACATCAAAATTTATAAGTACAATATTATTAAGTATATGATTAATATATAGACATTTTACCGTCGTGGGCCTCAGTCACATGAACATCTTGGGTCTGCACCTCACTGGGATGGGGCTGCTAGGGAGCACCATGATCTTCTGGCTGCTTTTCACTATCAATTCTCTGTTGTTCAGTACTAATGGTTTCTTTGATCATGTTGCTCCCCTGATTAAAACAAAGTAAGACATTAAATGATGGACGATATCAAACATTTACGTATTTTATACGTAACGAAAGGTTAATGTGGACTGATTTTTATTTACCTCATCCCGCAAATTGGATCTTGGGGTCTGCCCCATGCTTTTCCTATGATCAACCATGTCTTTATAACCGTACTTGTAACCAAGTTGGAGGTCTTCCTCCGTGGTTTTAGTTCCGAAGTCGTCGCCCTGCATTGCATAAGGGTATGGTTTTTTAATGTTTTTGGTTGTAATTACCTTAAAATTGTAAGGTGATACAAATAATATTCTTAAGATGTCTGGGTACTTATGATTCATGACTGTAACCTCAAGTAGCCACCCTGTCCTAGCTTGTGTTGGCCATGTTTGGAAATCCTTGCTTTGGTTGCCTTCGAAGTGTCAGACAACCTATCATCAAAATTTTCAAGTATGTTATATATAACCACACTTTTATTTAGATCTAAAGAAAAATAAAGCTAGTATTGAATTCAAAAATTTGTAATTTACCTTGGTGTACCAGTTATTTTTTCTCCTGATTTTTTCAAAATCTTCTCTTTTTCATCATCAATGATCGCCTTCCACTCCCTCTCTAGAATTGAGAGAGGATGCTCAAACCTAGGATTTCTTGCCAAGCTTCACCTATAAACATCCTGGGTATATTTTAAATATTCACCCATTGCAGATGTGACCACTTATGTATTAAACATGTATACACCAAAGAGGCCTTCAAGATAATCCATAAGTTCCTTTTTGAGGTTGGAATTCTGGAAATTCCACCTCATGCGTAAGGTTGCCCCAAAAATAGACAAGGCCCTGTTCTCTACATCCCTATAAAAAAGGTTGTTTCCTACACACAAAAAGATATGATCATTAATTTAAAATTAATAATCTAGATGATTTTTGTATGAGGAAAACATTAAATGATTAAAATATGAATTAAAACTACCTGGGAGTCTTGATTGTTTTAACGAAAGTCCATTTTTTTCGACCAAAAATGTGCACGAAAGGGTCCCCGTGCTTGTCACATGTCTAGCTCTTGGAAATTCAACCATCTCAACCACATCACTATGATCCTCATCTCTGCCACCATCTCTAGACTCTGATCAATGTGTGGATGCCTATCGGTGCGTGTCATGGCTCCTATCTAAATGAGGTGTGGAATATGGAGAAGTAAATAGTGCTCTAGTAGCTTTATGACTTCTCGCATCAGGACTCTGTAGCGTCTCTGTAGTACCACTACTACCAACCCTGGGCTAAACAGGCTCCAAATATTCCTTTATAAAAAATAAAATGTGTTTCCGTGAGATAATGTAAAAGTTAAAGAAAAAAGTATCATAATTGAACATATGAGTGCATTAAAAAAAACAAAAATTAAATTATGGTTATTACCTTATATGTGTTAAGCTGTGACAAAAGGAGATTGATCCTTTCTTTGACGTCCAGAGTTTGTTCTGGATGATCTAACAAGCTAAATAGTTCCTTGTTATCTTTAATGATCTTTTTTTGTAATGAGAGCATCAGATCAATGCAAGAATAAAACCCCTCCTAATTGACGAAATCATGATCCACATGGCCTGCTGACAACATATAATTTCAGTAAAAATAATGTTATTTCATTACAATTATATAAGAAAATAATAAAAACAACGTAAAATGAAAGTGGAAATTGATAATCATTTACATGTTCTGCACCTGACCCTTTTCCACAATCATCCTGCCACATTATAATATAATTAGAACCCCCAAATATTTAAAAAATTGTTAATGATAACAAAAAAACAATGTTAAAGATAATATTTACAACAGTGTTAAAGATAATAAAAAAATATAATGCAATAAGTAGAGGTTTCTTAAAGAGGTGTTGCATAAGAACCTGCACACTATTAGTCAATGTTTCTATTCAATTCAAATGGTAATCCACTAATAACTCTTCCCCAGGAGCTATCTTTTTTATTGCGCACGGGACTACCTGATTCTCTTCACATCCCTCAAATATGCAATTCGGTTGTTTGTTTGTTGTCTCGGGTCGTGTGTTATTTATAAACCATGCGATATTGCCAGAAGCTTTAGGCCTTCCATCAATATAGATAGTCTCTCCCTTATTTTTATCCTTATTTATTAGTTGTATATAATTTGCGGCAAGTGCATATCTCTGCATACTTCGCATGTACCGGACCAGCCGCATCCAATCATTATAATTATAACATGGTTTGACATAGTCCATCAATTCAGTTACTATATTGTATTTTACAATTATTCCATCCATGGAAAATATCCCCAAGCCATGGAGGGAGGATGGTGCAATGTGATATGTCCTATTGTTGACAATGAAGTCAACATCTATAGGAGGTAGTTCCTTAGGTACCCATTTCTTCACCAGATGCTTATACCTGAGTGGAACATCTATGTCTTCTATGCTCTCATCATCATAAGAGCATGATCCTCCTTCAACAAGAAAAAATTTCATGCATCTACAAAATTTTGTTCTGACTTTTTCACCTCTGGTCTTTATTTTCTTATCATATCTACTAGATGCAGTCGCATTTCCAACCTCTATTTTTCCTAAGATTTCCTCACTCGACGAAGAAATATATGACAAGTACCTGTTTGGTTGTACCTTTAGTTGCATGTGCATGTGTTTTTAGTTAGTAGTCCATCATCATATTCACAGTTCTAAATAAAAAATTTATATCTTTAGTTTTGGATGCACAATTAGACTAGAGTGAAATTACCAATATTAGTGGTCAACAACCTAATTTAATGTGATATCCCTCTTGATTTTGGACATATTAAGAACATATTAAAAATGTGAAAACACTAAGTACATGATAAATTTATCATATGGATCTAAGAAAAAAATAGTATTAAGGTTGTTTGTTGGATTTGTGCAAATTAGAATTATTATAAGAAATGTCCATTGAAGATGAGGGTCAATGCTATGGAGTAAGAAATCCACCCATCAATTGGTGTGTTGCAAATCTTGGGTGTTTTAGTTGGAAATATGTCTAAGGCAATCCAAGAGTAGAACTATACAAATATTAGTTTTGTTCGATACAAGAGTAGAACTATACAAATATTAGTTTTGTTCGATACAAGAGTAGAACTATACAGATATTAGTTTTGTTAGTTATGGAGATAAGAATAAGATAAGAATAACATTCTCAATTGACCTTGCGTAAACCATTCCATTTGGTGTGTGTTGCACTAAGTGTAAAGAACAATGTTGGAGAATTATAAGACGTAAGTTAGGTATGAGCTATTTGTTACCTCTTTATTACCTTTTATTTTAATTGTATCCATATTT
This sequence comes from Picea engelmannii, assembly GCA_009831015.1. Lineage (NCBI taxonomy): Eukaryota > Viridiplantae > Streptophyta > Pinopsida > Pinales > Pinaceae > Picea > Picea engelmannii. The sequence goes on along the minus strand of ML791508.1, from coordinate 332,765 downwards.
TATATTGATCAAATGAGGAATTAACCCGAAACTAATGCCATTAGAAACAAACTCAATCCTAAGGCCAACTAAGAAGAAAAAACAACACACATTAATTAATCTAGGAGTCAAGCATGCAAACAAACCTTCTCACAAAGAAGCGCTAGTTGGTGATGGAATCCAACATCGTAGAATCGATGCATGAAGGGGATGAGTTTCAACAGGTGGTAAAGTTATGTTGACAACCTGCTTAATGAATGAATGCCCTGGTGCAAGTTACCCCACTGAGCAGTGGGCAACCCTCCAAGGAGTCCGTTCGAGTCTAGCCAACGTTGATCCCAAGTACAACACCACCTTCCCTGTGTTGTCACCTTGTGTAGGAAGTCTAAAATATTATGGCCTCTATGGTACCACCTACTATACCAAATTAGAGGGGGGACAGTTGACAGTCGACACAAAGAACAACAAAGCAAGGTTTATTACTCTGAGGGCCCCAATGTGACCTTGTGATTGACCCTTGTGTTAGAAGGGCTTCCCAAAGTTAGTGATATAGCAACTGGATTTCACTCCCTAACTCAAGGATTTATGTTTGTTTAGTAGATTTGGAAATTTGTTTGCACAATCCTATTACAAAGATCTACACCTAAGCTAAGATGGGTTTGAAGAGCCCTATAAAATTTGCTAGATAAATTTTAATTAGTGCTTGATTTTAGGTTGTTGTTACTCAAAGGAGTGGTCATAAAACTGATGGCGTTTTGACTCAACTATTTAAACCACGCAAGAGGAAAATGAAATGCAAGAAATTCAACTTTGATGAAAACTATCTATGGGAAGGAGAAAGATGTTTTAAGCAAAGAAATAATTTCTTAATAGATTACTATGTGTGAAGTACTGCAAAATGACCCAAATTTTAAAAATACCATGCAAATGTCATAGTTCACTTAGTACACCTATACAACATTGAATCAAATGTCATCATTTCTAACATAGTAAACTTTTATGATTATAGAGACCACCATACACATCTTGAATACTCATAAGGATCACGGGGGATTCACCTTGTTGATGCAACATCCATGCAACATACATCCCACATTTTCACACAACTCCATCCATTCCTACATTATGCATCATTCAACTTCCTTTGCTTGAAGATGTGGAAGAACTAGAAGGGGATGAAGCTTATAGACCAAAAGACTCCCAATGGGGATGTGTGGTTCAATCCTAAATGGACCAATAATAAATAAGGTTCTCTTTAACGTTTTTTTTTTATTCATGTTCAATTTTAGTGCTCTAAGATATAGTTTTATAGGGTTTAAGGCCTTCAACAAAACCTCCGTTGCAAGTTTGGCCAAAATCCTATTATTTTTCCTTAGAAAGTTTTATGCATGCAGAGCTAAGAATCTAGTGAAGGGAAGTTCATATATTTTCACTTTTCACTTTTCATCTACAAGAAAAATGATAAGGAAAAAGGGTCACATGATGTAAAGGCTATGGGGAAGGATGATGCACATAGCAAAAATCACATAAAAATTAAGGGTCTATGTTAAGTGCAAGGGAAAGTCAATTGGAGTGTTGATGTGGAGGTATATACCAATGTGGATGCAAAGGTATAGACTATGGGGTTTGAAATCAAAGAGGTGTGCCCTCCACACTTCACATATTACTAGTGTGGGGCAACAATAAGCTTGGTGACTAGGAGGAAGTACAACTACACCCTCAACAATGTGGTTGAGTGAAAAGTAACAACTATGGATGTACATATATGGATGTGGCTCAATCCAAGTCATATACATGCTAGGTACCATTCATGTACATGCTCAATCCAAGTTGAAGAATAAGATAATAATAAAATTCTCCATTGACCTTGTGTAAACCATTCCATTTGGTGTTTGTTGCACTAAGTGTAAAGAACAATGTTGGAGAATTATAAGATGTAAGTTAGGTATGAGCTATTTGTTACCTCTTTATTACCTTTTATTTTAAGTGAGGGTGCACTTGAGTGAGGGTGCACAAGCTAAGAGAAAGGGTGCACTTGTTGAGAGAGGGTGTAAAATTTCAACATCAGGCACACATCTTCAAGGAAGAGGGAAGCAAACAAGAAGGGTGCAAATCCCAAGGATGGCATGCACTTCAATGAGAAATTCTTTGCCAAGCTTGAGATCTTTTGGATATTGTAAATCAGGTTCCTTATGCTCATTTCTATGCTGTAATATTTATCTACGAGCTCCATAATGTATTTCATCTTCAACTGGTTTTCCCCATGGGGAATTTTCCAGGGTCACGTTGACCAAAAATCCTTGAGTATAATTCTTGTGGTTTGCATATTTTACTTTCAACATTAAAGTGTTAAATATTAGAGGAGTGTTTCATGTTTTAATTATTGTTGTAAAGAATATCTGGGACAACAAAAACTATGCCTAAACTAACCCTGACAACAACATTCAATGAGCCTGAAACCAAATCTCTAATGGCAGCCTTATATCAGTGAGAGAACAGTTCTGTTGTGATAGTAAAACAATCTCAATTTTTCAGACCTGTAAGTGACCTTAATTAGTCCCATTATTAGTTGTAAATGTCGTCCTGTAGTAGCCTTAAAAGAGCCTTGAAAATATTAAGTTTCTAGATCCATGAGATCAATGAGACCCCGAGGAATCACCAGTGAGACTCATACAGAGATGTCATTTGTTCATTTTCTTGTGATATTTTCATTGTTTTTTTCCTTGTTGAGTCAAACTCTTGACTCTTTTGGTGTGCCAATTAATTCATCGAGTTGAGTGTGGTAACTATGATCATTGATGAGATGCTAAGTGATTAAGATGGGCAGAAGCTTGCAGTTATATTGACTACAAATTCTGTAGTTAGTTTACATTGATACTTACAGCTCTCACCCATGCTCTATAAATGAGCAAAGATAATCTATAAATATCTAAATTGCAACATTTTAAAAGGCCATAGGGTCTACTTGGGACCACATGTTGGCCAAACATTAACAACAATACAAAATAATATTATAAAATGTTCATAGGCCTATATTGGCCTAAAATATGTGAATACACTCCATTACTTGGTCTTCTAAAGAGATTCAATGTTGTAAATTCACATATGCTAAACTGTGTTCAACATACCACCATTTCATTAAAAATAGGATGGAAGTAAAAAGAACTACAATTTCCTTAAAAATAAGATGGAAGTAAAAAAGACCTACAGATTGAGAAGAAAACCCAGAGGAAAACATGTTTTTGCAAGGAAAAGTGTCAGAATTACTTATTCCTCACTTGGTAAGTAGTAAACTGTTAAATTAATTTGAACCTATTGAATTATTTCTTATACATTACAAAATAATTGGAAATAAAGCTTACACTTTGACTGATTGTATATACAGCCATAAAGTTAGATCGGAAGTGAGGGTGCCCAAGAGGATAACACTTGCTTAGATGAATTTCCCTACACCTTTGAAGGCAAGTTAACTGATGTATAAAGGAATTCGACATGAGAAGGAATCTACACTAAATGTAGCTCCAATATTAGAATCCACCAAGATAGTTTGGGCTTTGATGTCATGAAAATACACAGATATGACCGAAGATATAAAAGGATCCATGGATAGGATATTTTTATTTGCTCTAAGTACTTACACCAAAAAAATAAGTTTTAAGGAGAATTGATAACCAAAGTATACTTGTCTTAATTTCTCTATGAATAAAAATGCTAAAAAGGAGGTTAGAAAGAAACAAAATAAGAAATTATATGAATGGCCAGCATTGTCCAAAATAGGTAAGTTGGACTTGAGAATCTCTGCTTGTGTTTGGGAGAAGATCAATTGACTAGAAGAATCCCTTCATATTTAGGTCAGATCCAAACCCTAGTATCCTTGGAGCTCTATAAAAATCATTTCACTGGACCTCTTCCTCCAAAGATTGGGAACAATACATCTCTAGATATTCTCAATGTTCACAATAACTATCTGACAACTAGAATCCCAATTGATCTTGGTTATCTCATTAATAAAGAGCATCTAGATCTCAGTGAAAATTACTTAAAGGTGCAATTATATCCCTTTTGGACAAACTGAAATACCTCAATAAGCTAAGTCTTTGCAATAATATTTTATCTGGTAACATTCCCCAAGCATTGAAGAATTGCCAAAAGTTGACATGCTTGATTCGAGCTATAATAAACTAATAGTCTTTCTTCTTCCATATGTTCTGTAATAGGATCCATTACTAGCCTGGCAATCAATATCAACCTTAGCTTGAATGCATTTAATTTCCATATCCCTCGGGAAATTTACCTTTTAACACAACTGCAATCATTGGACTATTCACAAGAATATTAAAGTCTGTGGGGAAATTACAAGCTTGACTTATTTGAATGTTTCTTTGGCCCACTTTCTGCAACACTCTTTTTTTAGAACCTTAACAAAGAGTTCTTTCATGGGAAATGTTGGGCTTTGTTAGTCCCTTGATATCCAAACTTGTTCTTTTCTTGAAATCCATCATTCAACCTATGTTGGAGCAATCATTGTCTATGTCTGCATTTTGTCTGGCATTACAACATTGGCTTTGTGCTTAGCATGGTATTTAGTATTTAAAACAAGCAAATGATTTTGGCAGGAGTCAATCACATATGATTTTTCTTGGACCTGGACATGCATTCCCCTTTTAAGTTTACTTTTGTAATGTAAGTGCCAAGTGGATAGATTATCTATCCATTTTTCTTGCTATAACTATGTTTGCCTTTGTTGAAAGTGTCCATTCTTTTCATATAATGTTTTCAGGTGAAGTACACTTATATTAGGGAGTTAATCTCTTCTGGAAAAAGGGGTGGATAGGTTATTTTACTCTCCTTCTGAATACAGATTAGATTTTTTTTATATTCATTCATAAATTCACACCTAAGTAAAGCCTGAGAACCAGACACACCTTAGAAAGAAAGGTCCTAGAACTAGACATGTCTTATTTTAGCCTTAGATCTCAAGGTTGGGGAAAAGATCGACTTGTCACTGATAGAGAGAGAGATGTCAACATAAAAATGTTGGTGGTTTCAATGCATTTCTCGTACCGATATCATGGATGTGGATACCTACTTCTTCGACATCAAAAGAAGTCTCGTCAGCGGGCGGGAGAGGTTGTCTTCCTGGATCTCTGGATAGACGATGTTGGGCAGGGGAGCTGTAGGTATCCTGGAAAATTTTATAGTATTTTTAGTTGTCTCTGTCTCACACATTGTTAAACTTTTGTTGTTTTTGTAAATCTGGTTTTGCCGAATAGAGTGACCATTTGTACAGGGTGTTGCAAGTGGAAAATATGGAAAAATATTCTACATGAGATGGGAAGGAAATTCACAGTTGTCTGTCATCATTCTGACTTAGGGCCATTACACCTGGGCAGATCACATGAGACTCCAAATTTACTTTACATGGAATCCAATGAAGCTCTTTCTAATGTATAAAGTAGACCTTAAGTTTGGATAAACTGAACAAGTTTTAAAGTATCTAGGACTGTGGGCTATTGTTACCCTCCATGGTAATGTATTTGTATCCTAGCCTAGGATCATAATTACCCATAGGATTCAAACACCAAATGACTTGATCTTCTTCATCATTCAACTTTTGAAACAACTTCTTGGATTTCGAGTGTAGCATTCTCATATTTTTCATTCTCGTCTCAAAATCCAATATCCTCCCAAGAAAGCCATTGTTGTGCCCTATCCATAGTTCTGATTCTCTGAGCTACTTGTCTCAAATTATGGTAGCTTCATCTTTTCAAGTCCAAAATTAGTCAGGGTGGGAACCTATATGAATTATTGTTGCCAATATAGGGATCCAAGATAATTTATAATTTGTTACCTCTATCAATTATCCATATCAACCAATTTCCTATCAAGGGAGAGGCCATACAAATTTATTTCCATATTATTGATGTGTTCTGAATATGTCTGACTGGATTTCTGACCCATTCCTCCATGAATTCAGGAGTAATGTATTTATCTTTGATTACATGTGCCCAAGGTCAAGATCCTTTTATCAATCTCCACACATTCTTGGCTACAATATCCCTTTAAAAATAAATATTCTATTTAGGCCCTATCCACCATGATATTTCCGTGAAACAAGTTTTTTCTAGGAGGCTAATACCATCCCATTTTTTACCTACCTCTCAAGACTAGATGAACCTAAAAAATAAATAACTAATTTTGTTCAAGACTCCTTTCATAATTTATGCTAGGGACATCAAATCGATGAGGATGGATTCAATTGTACCATCGACCACCTTTGGAGATCCATCAATTGAACCGTGTGTTGAGTTTCTTCTTTACCTTGGCTATTATCCATTCCCAGTCACCTTCTTTAAACCAGTTTGCTTTCAAATGAAATCCCATGTATTTCATTCCATCCTTTATTTCCAATAACTAAAAAGGAAAGACTAGGGAGTACAAATATTTGTCATTCCCTAAAGGTCCCAATATGATATTTTTGACTTGTTAATGTTTAGTTTCATACATGTTTCATACTTTTGTGGACTCAAATTTACATATTCGTCACTGACATAGATCAACTTCATTGTAGGATTAATAAAACCAAAATGAAATACAAAATTTCAATTTCATAATTAAGATGGTCAACCATAGAAACGAAAACTAAAAAATTGACATTTTTCATCATATTTTGATTAATTCAATTAGACTAGATATTCTAGTTCTAAGAAAAGCAGTTCTATAGGCCAGTCAGGTCTCAAGGGGCATTAAAAGAAAAACATATCATGCATGTTCCCCCACACAGGAAAATTTTTGCGATGTGGATAAGTTTAATGCCGCGACCACGAACATAGCATGCATGAATAAGTTTAAGGCCATGGCCACAGACATTTCAAATTTTCTCAGCAAAAATCGAGAAGCGAATTAGAGCTAGCGTAAGTATGATTTCTCAAAGCAGAATTAATTGGGAAAATAAGGAAATCTACCTTTCCTTCTGTCATTTCTAGGGCTAAGGTGCTTGACTTCTTTCTCCTCTATTCGTGACCTCCCTCTCCTGGTTTGTCCACACCCTAGTATTTATCCTTTCTCTGCGGCTTCTTTCTCCATCTATGGCCGATATGTTGTGGTCATAGGGATATGACCAGTCCTCTTTACTATTGCGGGGATATGGATGCAGGGGTATGGCGTATAGGGATGCAGGGGTATGGCATGCAGGGATGTGGGGGTATGGAGTGTAGGGATGTGTGGGTATGGATCGCACGACC
>ML791508.1:266949-277676 GCA_009831015.1 Picea engelmannii | reverse complement strand
GAAAGCTAATCAAAAACACCAAACAATCACATATAGCTTTCATATCCATGCTGGAACCCAAGAATTTTAATGAAGCTAGCAAAGATGAACATTGGGTTAAAGCAATGAATGACGAACTTGATCAGATTGAGAAAAACAATACGCGGGAGATGGTTCATAGACCAGAAGGTAAAAATATCATTGTTTCCAAATGGATCTTTAAGAATAAGTTGAATGATCAGGGACAAGTTGTCAGGAACAAAGCAATATTGTTCTGTAAAGGCTATGCTCAAATAGAAGGACTGGATTTTGATGAAACATTTGTGCCCGTAGAAAGGTTGGAAGCTATCAGAATATTTCTTTCCTATGCTTGTCATAAAAGGTTTAAAGTCTATCAAATGGATGTCAAGTCATCTTTTCTAAATGGAGATTTGAATGAAGAAGTCTATATGGAACAACCAGAGGGTTTCAAACTGTCTGATAACCATGACTTAGTATGCAAGCTTAATAAATATTTATATGGGTTAAAACAAGCTCCTCGTGCCTGGTATCATAGATTGGATACGTATCTCAAAGACAAAGGGTTCAAGAGAGGAACAATTGACAACAATCTATATATCAAAATAGAGGGTGATGATTTTCTCATTGTGTTGGTCTATGTAGATGACATCATCTTTGGATGTAATAAGGATTCATTGGTAAAATGGTTTTCTTCTGCCATGGAGTCTGAGTTTGAAATGTCTATGATAGGTGAACTGTCATTTTTTCTTAGACTGCAAATTACTTAGAGATTTGAAGGGATGTTCATTTCTCAAGAAAAATATCTAAGATAAATGTTGAAAAGGTTTCAAATGGAAGATTCTAAACCTGTGGGCACACCTATGGTTACTAGATGCAAATTAAGCAAGGATGATGACTCACCTGATGTTGATCAGAGTTCATATAGGTCAATGATAGGCAGCCTGCTATACATCACAACATCTCGCCCAGACATAATGCATGCTATAGGAATGGTAGGAAGATATCAGTCTGCACCTAAATAGAGTCATTTACTAGCTGTCAAAAGGATATTCAGGTATTTGAAAGAAACAATGACTTATGGTCTGTGGTATCCCAAAAATCAGAATTTTCAGTTAACTTCTTATTCAGATGTAGATTGGGAAAACTATGTTTATGAGAGAAAAAGCACCAATGGAGGAACATTCTTCCTAGGTGACTCTTTAGTAGCATGGCTTAGTAAAAAACAAAGTTTCATTTCTTTATCGACTACAGAGGCAGAGTACATTGTTGTTGCTACCTGTTGCACTCAGGTATTATGGATGATTCAGACACTTGCAGACTTGGAGGTAAAATATGTTGCATCGATCCCAATGCATTGTGATAACACTAGTGCCATCAGTGTGTCCAAGAATCATGTATTCCACTCCAAGACCAAGCATATTCCCATAAAATACCATTTTTTGAGAAAGCAGGTCACCGATGAGGTTGTCCAGGTGATGTGTTATAAGATGCTTTGATTCTTTCTGTAGATAATATTTTTGAGTCTTGGGTAGTAGATTCAGGGGATTCATTTCATGTTGCACCCCATAGGAAACATTTTCTAGATTATGTTCAAGGTGATTTTGGACAAGTTCATTTGGGTGATGATGCACCATGAAAAATTATTGGAATGGGAAAGGTACAAATACAGAAAAAGAATGGAAATAAATGGTTATTAAAAGAGGTAATACATGTACCATATCCAAGGAAAAAATTGATTTCAACAAGAAAGTTGGAAAGTGAAAGTTGTATATCTATATTTATAGATAAGGTGTGGAAGGTCACCAAAGGATCACTAGTGATAGCAAAAGGAGAGAAGGTAGGTACATTGTATTTATGTAATGGTAATACTGACTCTTCTATCTCTTTAGATTCTACAAGAGTGGATACAACATTGTGGCATCATAGGCTTGGACACATGAGTGAGAAGGGGATGAAGATACTTCACAAAAGAAATTTGTTGTTATATATTAAACAAATTGATTTGGATTTCTGTGAGCACTATGTTTATGGAAAACATAAGAGAGTCATATTTCTCAGAGTTGGAAAGGTAAAGAAGAATGAAAAGTTTGATCTTGTGCATACAAATGCATGGGGACCGACTCAATTATCATCTCTTGGCATATCTTGTTATTATGTTACTTTTATCGATGATGCAACTAGAAAAACTTGGTTTTATTGCATTTGACAAAAATATGATTGTTTTGATACTTTTAAGAAATGGAAATATTTGGTTTAGAATGAGACGGGAAAAAGGTTGAAGTGCCTCATATTAGACAATGGAGGTGAATATTGCAGCAAGGAGTTTGATGATTATTGTTCATAACATGGGATTCATAGAGAGAAAATTGTTAGAAGAACACCACAAGACAATGGTGTGTCAGAAAGGATGAACATGATAATCATGGAGCATGCAAGGAGTATGAGATTACATGTTGGGTTTCCCTTACAGTCCTGGGAAGATGTTGTAGATATTTTTGTTTACTTAATAAACAAAGGACCTTCAATATATTTTCATGGTCGAATTCCAGAGGAGGCATGGATAGGAGAAAAGGTAAACTATTCTTTTTTGAAGACTTTCAATTGTGAAGCATTTTTCCATATTGATAAAGAAAATAGAACAAAGCTTGAGGAAAAATCCAAGAAGTGTATCTTTATTGGATACATTGTTAATGATTTTTGTTATCTCTTATGGGATTATGAAAATCACAAAATCATTAGGAGTAGATATGTCATATTCAATGAGAAGGTCATGTACAAAGATCGGTTGCAGGGAAAGAAACAAGAAAAACAAAAACTAGAATACACAGTGCTTGATGAGATAACTGAAAAAGAAATTCCAAAGGTACTAGAAAATCAAAATGTACAACAACAGGAGAAACATGTACTTCAAACTCCTACAAGTGTTTTTATAAGATCTACCAGGTTAAGTAGATGTAATTTCCCCGACCATCCATGCTGGGCCACACTATGCCAAAGAAATATTTTGTTCTCTTTGCAGAACATATTGTAACATACCCAACATCCAATTGAGCTATGCCACATAAATTTTTTGAACTGAATGCAATTAAAGTATATACACACAAAACTCTTGCGAAAGCATTATAAATAAAATGTGATCATACAAATACATCTGTAAATAGATGAATTCACACTGAAATAACCATAAACATATACATACAGCATATACATGAAATACCCATAAAAAATAAACACGTAAATAACAATGCATCATGTAAATTTATCACACAATTGGCACTTATCTTGGTAAGAATGTCACCAACTGCGTGAAGACCTTCCACAAACCTCCCAGCCTTAGACCACACTATTCATCACTCTCAACAGTGAGCCACCCCCGAGCTCGGACTAAACTCCACCCGGGTAAAGGGATTCCTATCCAGGCTAAAGGCTCATAGACAACAAGAAAGACTCTATCTCAGGTGCCAACTCAAACTAACAACCTATAGTCCCTCATTACCCACATGCTTGTCCCACCGAGGAAGTGTTCACCTTCTCTTCTCAACAGTCCTTCGGCTGCCCCACTTCCTTTTCGGGCTTCAGCAACAGGCCGAACAGGAAGTATCAGAGCACTGTAGCTGCAGTTTAGCACCTTTAGGAAATCAATTCCTAGCAATTATCTCACCCAGAGAATTGCTCACGGGCCTGAAAACCTGACTCTTCAATATCCCATGGGCTTGACAACCCACTTCTTCATTCCATCTCCCAAGCTAACTAGATACACGAACACAAAAATGGCTATGGATACAGGTTCAGGTACAGTCATGAACATATGAAAGATAGATCAATGGGTGTGTGCATGCTCATGGATGATAGGGTGGATGACTAAATGATGGCCAACATGATGGATAGAATCCCCCAGAAATGAAATAAGTCCCAAAAATATGTATGCATGTTCCCAACTTGACACTTGTCATGTTGGAAGCTACTTTGGCCCCACTTGTCCCCAACTTTGGAACTTAGGATAAAATAATTATCCATACTTTATGATTTAATAAATATTAATATAATATTCCTTTTTGGCTTAAGGTCCCTAGCTTATCCCTTTTCCTTAACTTTTATCCCCACCCTTTCCCTAACTAGTGGAGTTTAGTCCCCCATCTCTTTTATCGTGGTCAGTCTGCGCACATCGATGTATTTTATATTAATTATGAGACAGCTACAAAAATAGGCGCACTGGCCTTTAACATCTAGGCTCTCTGGCCTAGTCAAAACATAATCATCGTAGCTTATAATAACTGGCTCACCAGCCTATAAAATGAAGCATATACACAAAAGGCTCCCTAGCCTCAATATCGCGCGCACTCAAGTTGTTGTGCACGACATCCAGGAATGTGCACACTTCATCATTCTACTGCACAGTACAAGCGCGCACTATGCCATGAAATGTGCATAAAAATGATATCAAACAACTCACCAGATTAAGTACATTTCCATTTACATTACAATTGGGTTCGGCCTAGGGATATTACAGTAGACCCCATGAATGATACTCTCCTTCATTGTATTATTTATTGTTGACTAATTCTAGTGAACCAGAATGTTATGAAGAGGCAATGAAGGTGTACACTAAAAACAAGTGGGAGCAAGGTATGAAAGAGGAAATGGATTCCTTGGTAAATAACCATACTTAGGACTTGGTTCATTTGCCTGCAGCAAAAAGAGCATTGCATAGTAAATGGGTTTGCAAGTTGAAGGAAGAAGATGGAGGAAAAAAGAGGTACAAGGCTAGACTTGATGTAAAGCGGTTTGCACGAAAGAAAGGTATAGATTTTTATTAAATATTTTCTCCTTTTGTTAAGATGCCTTCAATTAGGACTATTTTAAGTCTTTTGGTAGTACAATATTTACATCTTGAACAATTAGATGTAAAAACAATGTTTCTCCATGGGGATTTGGAAGAAGAGATTCATATGCAATAACCATAGGGGTATGAGTTCAAAGGGAAGGAAAATTTGGTATGCAGGTTGAAGAAGAGCTTATATGGCCTAAAGAAAGCTCCAAGGAAGTGGTATTTGAAGTTTGACAGGTTTATGACAGATCAAGGTTATAGTAGATGTCATTTTGATCACTATGTTTATTTTAAAAGGATAAAAAATGGAAGCTATATTACCTTGTTATTCTAATTAGATGACATGCTTGTTGCAAGGTCTAATATGCAGGATATAAATGTGCTCAAGAAGAAATTAGATAATTCATTTGCAATGAAGGATTTGGGTGTTGCAAATAAAATCCTTGGTATGAGAATAACAAGAGACAAGAAAAATCACAAATTGACATTGTCCCAAGGTGAGTACATAGAGAAGGTGTTGGAGAGGTTTAGAATGTAGAATGAAAAACCAATTAGTACACCTTTGGAAAGCCATTTCAAATTAACTAAGGAAATGTGTCCCAAGACATAGGAGGAGAATAAATACATGTGGACAGGATCCCTTATTCATCAACGATTGGAAGCTTGATGTATGCGATGGTTTTCATAAGACCAGATATTACACATGCAGTGGGAGTTGTGAGCAGGTATATGAACAATCTAGGTAAAGAACATTGGGAGGCAGTAAAGTGGATTCTCAAGTATTTGAGAGGTACTTATACTCATGCACTATGTTTTGGAGGTTCATACATTGTTCTACAGGGATATGTTGATCTAGATATGGAAGGTGATAAAGATAGCAGGAGGAGCACCACGGGGTATGTTTTTACTGTAGGTAGAACAATAGTAAGTTGGATTTCAAAACTACAAAAGGTTGTTTCACTTTCAACAACAGAAGCATAGTATGTTGTTGCTATAGGGGCTATTAAAGAAATGATTTGGTTACAAAGGTTTATACAAGAATTGGGAAAGAAGCAAGATAATAATAGGTTGTACTGTGACAATGAGAGTGTCATTAATATTGCAAAGAACTCAACCTTCCATTCAAATACTAAGCATACAAAACTCAGGTACCATTTCATACGATCCATCCTAGAGGATGGACATTTGAAGTTGGAAAAGATACATACTAGCCAGAATCCTACAAACATGTTAACAAAGGGAGTAACTAGGGAGAAATTGAGTTCCTTATCAGTTTCAGTTGGTCTTCAAGCATGAAGGTGAAGACGATAAATTTTCCAGGTCTAAGGTGGAGTATAGTCCAGCAGGTACAACAACAATGGAGTTGTTGTGATTAGTCTCCAAGTGGGATATTGTTGGTTGTGGAGCCTGATTATCTTCCTCATTCAGAGGTTTGTTTCATTTGTGCTTGGACCCTATTCCCTAACAAGGGTTGTAGGGTGGATTCCCCCCCCACAACTATCTCCAAGGGGTCCAAGGGGGGTGGAGAAAATTTTTGTATCCCCCCATGGTGGGGGATTTGGTAGAATACCCCCCATGGTGGGGGATTCGGGAGAATATCCCCCAAAGAGAAATATTGGGAAAAATTGCCTTGTAAAATATTGTAATTTCGTAGTCAATCTAGACCATTCATTATAAGGTCGCAGATTTGATGGTAGAAGTTATTTTTAGGGTTTTTTCCCGAGAAAGAAACCCTCTATTATGAAAGAATTGCATTGTGACTGTGGATTATCGCAAATTTTGTATTCAGAGAGAGGAGACTGCGAGAGAAAGAAGAGGAGGTTACAATGGTTGAGCTGTAGGTTGTGTCCCTTTATTTTGCTGAATAATAAAAAGGAAGGACCTGAAAATTTCTATGGTGGACATAGCCCACACTGGGTGAACCACGTACATATGTTTCTCTATTGTATTCTGTATCTTCTATGTTTTATTTCATAATTTGTTTTTATTTTATTGCTCCACCATCCTATTTTTCTAACATTATATCCTGCACACAAACAACAGTCCCGGTTGCTTCTACCCATAGGTGCATGAGTGGTCTTGATCATGAATCATGGCCTTTATTGCCTCCAATATCATGCAGTTCTTTCTTTCTGCTACACCATTCTGCTGAGCGTTGTAGGGAGTAGAGAGCTCCCTCTTAATCCCATCTTATTTACAGAATGTTTTAAAGTCCTCTGAGGTGAACTCTCCTCCATTATTTGAACTCAAAATATTTATCTTCCTTTCAGAAATATTTTCTACAAGTGATTTGAATTATTTGAATTTTATAAATACTTCATCTTTTAATTTTAAGAAACAGATCCAAGTCTTATGTGATAAATCATCAATAAATGAAACATAATATACATACCCGCTAAGTGGAGTGGTTGACATTGGTCCACACTCATATGAATGCACAATGTCCAAAACTCCTTTGGATTTTTTGTCACTGCTTGGAAATGGATTCTTCACATTCTTTCCTTGTGCACATCCCTTGTGTAATACCCAAAGGCCGAGCCCCTGTGAAATGTAATGATGATTGTAGGCTGGTGAGCCAAGTAATTATAACCTGTAGACTTATGTGTTTATTAGGCCGAAGAACCTAGAGGCTAAGGTCAATGGGCCTGATTTTTGTATATGTAATTATGCATATTATTAATAAAATACATCGTTGTGTGTACATCGACCACAAAGAAAGAGTTATGGGGGACTAAGCTCCACTGGGTAGGGAAAGGAAGGGGGTTGAAAGGCTAGGAAATAAGGGCTAAGCTTGAGGGCTTAACCCAATGGAATATTATATTGTACTCCTGAAAAGTACTAAAGTTGGGAAAATAAACCCAGTTATCCTAAATTCCTTTGAGGGGAGTAACAAACTCCAGGTGGATAGGAGCATGCTCTTGGAGAGCCAAGTGTCACCTAGGACACATGTAGATTTATGTGGGAAGTTCCACCTTTTTGGGGGGTTCAAAAACCATTCTGGCCACCTTCCAGAGTATTTCTCTCTCACCATTGCAACTCTCTCACGATTATGCAAGCTAACCATTCTCACAGTTTTCCTTGCTTTTTGTCAACATTCTGACCATTCTGTCCATCCCTTATGCAGTTCACATATGCACCTGAACAAGTACGCAGCTAGAGTCATTTCTACCTTGGTGAACCTCTGTAAATTGTTGATTCGTCCCCTTGCCTTACCCAATTTAGGTGGTTGTGGATTGACGATGAAGGTTGTCAATTCTGTGGTTGAGAAACTCTCTCCAAGTGAGAGAGTTTGTTGGGAAGTAATTTCTCCTGGAGGGAGTCTAGTAAAATCTACCGAGCTCCAGGAATTCCTGATCTGGATTGTTGTTGAAGCCCTGGAAGGGAAGTGGAGCAGTCGATGGACTTTGGAACAGTGAAGGTACATATTCTCGGGGTGGGATAGGCATGTGGGGAATGAGAGCCCATGAGAAGTGAGCATAAGTAGGATCCTTGGAGAGAATCCTTCCAGTTGCAGAGTGTAGCTTCTCTTAGCCTCATCGTAGGTCTAGGATTCATTTTCCCTAGGTGGAGTTTAGTCCCATCTCGGGGGTGAC
Source organism: Picea engelmannii (assembly GCA_009831015.1). Taxonomy (NCBI): domain Eukaryota; kingdom Viridiplantae; phylum Streptophyta; class Pinopsida; order Pinales; family Pinaceae; genus Picea; species Picea engelmannii. The sequence goes on along the minus strand of ML791508.1, from coordinate 269,255 downwards.
CCACTACTAAGCGTGATGAGAAGCCTGGTCTAATTATGGGAGGTTCGTGGAATGTCTGCAAGAAGTTGGTGGTCATCTATTAAAATATAAGTACCAAATATTTGTTCTTTGTATGATATGTATTGTGTACATGTGTTATAATGTTACAAGAATATTCTGTGTTTATTGCATGTATGTATTATTTTCACTTCCACATGAAATGTGTATGAATAGTGATCCAGGGGATCAAATTTTGCTCAAAAATTCAAAGTGCTCGGAATCGCTTCAAATTGAACAAGAGCGTGGGCCTCATCGTTACGAACCCAATGTAACTTGTTTGGGTTCAAACGGACGTTGGGAGAGAGATATATCGCATTCTGTTCAAACTGGCAAACAGGCAAAAAAAAAAAGGGGATGCTGACTGTATAGTCCGTACGGACGCTGATGTGGCAGGCTGTATGACACATGGCGGGTATCTATTTGGATAGTTGGCATGTGACATGGCTTGTTTGCAGTGAACGAGATGGCGACACGTGGCCCAATCAATGGCCGCCACGTGTCACATGTATATTGGTTTAAAATATTTGCATTTGGAAGGAGTCGACCCCGTGACCTCCGAGCAAGGTGAAGCCTTGGGAAGGGTTGCCCAATCGGCGTGCCCACATGTGTTACTTAACATATGTATGCATTTTAATATATTTGATTTTGCAAATATGTGAATTGGGGCGCGAACTGGGCCGGGGCTAAGCTTCGGCCCACGGTTATATATATATGTATTGCATACGACCAATGTTATGGGCGGTTAAACCCACAGTAATATATATATGTGTTGTAACCATTTTGGTATGTGTGCGGTTTGACATATAACATGTGACCATTGTGTATGCGTGCAGTTTAATCCTACGGTTTTGTATATGGTTTGAACCTTAGCCCTGTTTTGTATTGCGTGCGGTCATGTGGTGGCCATGTGCCCATGGGCCTTAGTAGTTAAAGGCTGTCACGTAACCGTTTGAAAGTTTGTACCGGTTGTGCGGTTGCACCCAGTGCTAAGTTTTAACGCTCAAATATGCGTGTGGGCTAGGTTGAGCCAACAAGGGTGCAAATTGTAGATGCAGAGACAACAAGTTTGAAGGAGGACTTTTAGGAAGCCTATCTTCTTCATTTTTTGGCCAAACGAGGTGTCGAAAAAGCCCAGCTAGGGGTTTTTGGACGTTCTGAAGCCATTGGAGCAATCTATTTGGCATTTTGAGCATTGTAAAGCACATTTTTGAGCACTATGAGAAAATAATACAAATGATCCATTGGAAGCTGGACCAGGAGATGTAGCCCAAGAGAGGGGTGAACTCCTTTATCATTTGTTGTGTTATGTGTTTTCTGTTCACTATTTATTGCTGCTGTTATATGCATCTTTGATGAGTAATTTTCATAAAAGTTGTGTTGCAAATTGATCCATTTTCATTTTAACACATAAAATTTAACTTGCAAATATTTTCAAGAATACAAGTCTTCTTCATTTTTAGATCAAGTTGGTATCAGAGCATAGGTTTTTGAAGACTTGATTATTTGCAAGTGTTTTGTTTTTTGATGCTCACAAGGTTGAAACTCATAAGAGGAGAAGGTCAACTTGTAGAGCCAAGTTCTCATCCTTCAAGGAGGAAGCTTATATCATCACCGCAAGTTTCAAGGAGGCATTCACTAAGTATGGCTCATGAAGAGAGTCGTGAACATGTTCCTGCAGAAGATGAAGATCTCAGAAACGTTGTCATGGAAATGAGAGAGATGATGAAAATCTTGATGGAAAGGAATACAAGGTCGCAAGGTGAAGGCTCCAACCCTTCAAAGAACAAGGGAGACAGTGGTGATAAAACCCCAAATGGAAATGGAGGGAATGGTGCTTCTCCACCACCCTCTCCTCCATCTTCTTTTTCTTCTACCAATTCAAGACCTCTTCCAAATTCTCCAAAGGGACATGGTAAAACTCCTTCACAAATTCCTTCGTTAAAGCTTGATATTAAATTTGAATTGCCAATGTACAATGGAGAAGTAAATGATGAGAAATTAGATAATTGGATTCATCAGATTGAGGTGTATTGTAGGATACAAAAAATTCAAGATGATGAAACTAAGATTCAACTTGCTTCTTTAAGATTGGATAGTGCAACACTCGTTTGGTGGGAATCCAAGACTCAGGGGGACATGAAGAAACATGGTAAAATTTTAACCTCTTGGAATGATTTTATTGTTGCAATTAAAAGACAATTTTACCCATTGGCATATATGCAAAAGGCTACTATGGATTGGCAAAATTTTAGACAAGCTAAAGGACA
>ML791508.1:244169-263291 GCA_009831015.1 Picea engelmannii | reverse complement strand
GGAGAATGCGAACTTCAAAATGAGGAAATGTGGAGTATCTTCGAGTTGGTCTTAAAGGTACAAATCCAAGCAAAGCCAAGTGGATTGAGGTTGGAAAGGTGAGGGAGTTATACCCTCATCTTCAGATAAACTGAAAATAGTCTTTTGGAGGTCCAAAAGCTTTCCAATGGGGAGGTGTGATCTAGGGGATCAAATTTTGCTCAAAAATTCAAAGTTCTCATAATCACTTCATATCAAATGAGAGCGTAGGCCTCGTCATTATGAACCCAACACAACTCATTTGGGTTCAAACAGACGTCGGGAGCGAGAGATATTGCATTCTGTTCAAAATGACAAACATGCAAAACAAAAAAGGGGGATGCTGACTGTACAGTCCATACAGTCCGTATGGACGCTGACGTGGCAGGCCGTATAAAACACGACAGGTTGTACAACATGTGGCAAGCATTTATTTGGATAGTTGGCATGTGACATGGCTTGTTTGCAACAAACGGGATGGTGACACGTGGCCCAATCAATGGCCACCACGTGTCACATGTATATTGGTTTAAAATCTTTGCATTTGGCAGGAGTCGACCCCGTGACCTCCGGGCAGGGTAAAGCCTTGGGAAGGGCTGCCCAACACGTGCGCCCGCATGTGTTACTTAACATATGTATGCATTTTAATATATTTGAGTTTGCAAATATGTGAATTGGGGCGCGAACTGGGCCGGGGCTAAGCCCCAGCCCACAGTTATATATATGTATTGCTTACGACCAATGTTATGGGCGGTTAAACCCACAGTAATATATATATATATATATGTGTTGTAAATATTTTGGTATGCGTGCGGTTTGACATATAAGATGTGACCATTGTGTATGTGTGTGGTTTAATCCTACCGTTTTGTATATGGTTTGAACATTAGCCCTATTTTGTATTGTGTGTGGTCATGTGGTGGCCATGTGCCCATGAGCCTTGGTAGTTAAAGGCCAGGGCGTAACCATTCGACAATTTGTACCAGTTGTGCAGTTGCACCCAATGCTAAGTTTTAACGCTTAAATATGCATGTGGGCTAGGTTGAGCCAACAAGGGTGCAAATTGTAGATGCAGAGACAACAAGTTTGAAGGAGGACTTCTAGGAAGCCTATCTTCTTCATTTTTTGGCCAAACGAGGTGCCGAAAAAGCCTAGCTAGGGGTTTTTGGACGTTCTAAATCCATTGGAGCAGTCTATTTGGAATTTTGAGCATTTTAAAGCACATTTTGAGAACTTTGAGAAAATAATACAAAGGATCCATTGGAAGCTGGACCAGGAGATGTAGCCCAAGAGAGGGGTGAACTCCTTTATCATTTGTTGTGTTATGTGTTTTTTGTTCATTGTTTATTGCTGCTATTATATGCATCTTTGATGAGTAATTTTCATAAAAGTTGTGTTGCAAATTGATCCGTTTGCATTTTAACACATAAAAGTTAACTTGCAAATATTTTCAAGAATACAAGTCTTCTTCATTTTTAGATCAAATAGAATGTTGTGTCTATTAGAATTACATCATATGTATATATATATATATATATATATGTATGTATGTATGTATGTATGTATGCATGTATGTATGTGTATGTATGTATGTATGTATGTATGTATGTATGTATGTCATAGCGTTAATTGTAGTAGCATGGTCCAGCCTGGTTGAGTCGAGGAGCTACAAAATGGTATCAGTGCTAAGAGATATGTCCAAGAAGTGGCGTATCCCGACCTGTTGGTGGTTGTGGATGCTACAAAATGGTATTAGAGCCATGGTTCCAAAACTGACCCTGGATGGGCCATGTTAATGGAAGCTAAAGCAAAGGTTTCAAAAGGAAATTGTTGTCGAAATGGACAAAATTGAAGTTAAGAGACGAGTTTTTGACACTGAGCCTGAATTAGTCCATAAAAGCGGTTATGGAATCCAAAGCTCAAATAAATTTGTTGTTGAAAAGGAAACAAAATGAATTTAAGAGCATTCCAGAATACCAAGAGAATACCGTGTCCGTGTTTGGAAGATCAGGAGGTATAGTGGTTCAAGAATGATAGCAGAGAAAAGAGACTGCAGTAACCGTGGGTTTGGAACCACAAAGTTTGAATTTGGGCTATGGGATATGTTCGAGAGAAGGAGGATCCTTCACAACCGTCAGATCTATAGATATGTGCCTGAGGATTAACCCCTAATTACTTCGAATTTCGCAACTTCGGAGAAGTTTATGTGTGATAGAGTAGAAAGGGTTGAAGCCTGAAGTTCCGAAGTCCCGAAGAGGATCTACACCGTAGATCTGAGGAGGGGGAAATGTTTACCATTGGATTTGACCAAGGAAGGATTAGAACCATAGGGTTAATCCAAGAGCAGAAGGTAAGAAAGTTTAGGAGTTTGACCTTCGGGAGAAAGAGGGTATGCTAAGGTGAAATCTCCCAAAGCCCGAAGTCCCGAAGTGATGTGGCCTACTGATGTCACTAGGGATGAATTGGACACATGGGATGTGTGCCACGTGTCAGTGAGTTAAGAACCTTTATAAGATATAAATGAAGTTAGAATGTGACATGTGTCACCCGCCTGATTGGGCCATGTGTCAGCTTCATGTGTCCTACCATGTGGCACTCCTGGTGGTGGCACAAGGTAGTTAAGATTGGTGAAAAAGTTAGCTGGATCGGGCTCGCATAACTTTGATCACGATCTATCAATATTGATGGTCAGGCAGCAATGCGGAGATCGAAGTTGTGTGGAAAATAATTCTACAAGGTGGTCTCATGAAAACCATGGTTTCCCAGAAGGGATGCATGTCAGCATGGGGACAATTGCGAAATGATCGTCTGGTTACTCCAAAAATGCCAACCCATGTCCCTGCAATTTGAAAAAATATAAATTTTGATGTGACCTTTTTGGTATTTATTAGTTCAAGAATGGAAACCATGGGCCCCAGTGGATGTGTGGAACCAGATCATGAAGTCCAGAGACTTTACACTCTAGAAGAAATGTCTTGTGATGGAATGAGAGGAAGAAACCCCCAAATTTCCATAATGCCGAAGTAAAGTGACGCGATGATGTCACCGGGGTGATGTGGAAGTATGTGAGGACTCATGGTTCAGGAGTTTTGGAATGTGTAGAGGTGAAATCCTCTGAAGGCCCAGAGCCCCAAAGCTCCAAAGTCCTAGATCCTTGAAGCATGGAGTTCCATAGCGAGTATCAGTCATTGGATGCTAGGAGATGTGGACTATTGATTCACCCTATTTTGTGAGTTCACCAATCCGTCACTCCGAGATATTTTTTGTGATATGATCTGAAATCCGCCAAACCTCGGAGCCCGAAGTTTCAGAGATTTAGATAAGCACCCCAATAATAAGTGTGGGGTCACATTCGTGGTCACATGCAAACCAAGGTATGAAGAAAAATGGGCTAGCACCCGAAATTTTGTTGCATAACATAACTGGGCTTAGAGATTGAAGCCCAAGGGTGTCTTGACTGACCAAGACCTCCAAAAAATGGAATCTGATATTGTTTTTGTTGAATCAGATTGGTTTATTTTGGAGAATTATTAAAGTATGATAGTATGACAAAACTTGGTTGACTGCACATTTTGTAGAGTTAACGATTGTCAGAACCGAATTGAATTTCCACATAGTGCAGAGAAATGGGGAAGGAATAGGGTGCTTGTAGTTCAAAAAATGAAGTTAGAGGAATGGATGTCCATTTAGGAGTTGAAGTATCGAACTCCAGTGGGCATGGAGAAGAGATAGATGAATAAGGAAACATGATGAAAACCATTGAAAAGTTGCAGAAAGATGTCCAGTCTCACCAAGCAGCTAACAAAAGGCTCACAAAATCCAGGGAGAAATAGGTAGAATTCAACATAAAGTTGATGCAGAGCCTGGAAAGAATAGAAAAGAAATTGGATAAGGAGAGTGGCTGAAGAAAATTAGGGTGTCAAATAAGAGAAAAAAGTGATAGAAGACATCACCAACACTCCCTAAGGCATTCTAATAAGAGAGCACACAACAGCTCAAGTCCATCCCCTATTAAGAAGCATAAGAGGTCTAGGGAGGATGAGATACGAGGAGAAATGAACAAGATCAAATCTCTTACATTTGATGGGGAGCGCAAGAAGGATGAAGATGTAGAGACATGGTCTTTGGGCATGAGAAAGTATTTTCAATTGCATAATTATTCTTCTCATGCAGAACGAAGAATTGTCATATACCATCTTAAAGGAAAAGCATCCATGTGGTGGGATTAGCTGGTGCAAGTACAACACCTCAGGGAGAAAAATATGACTTGGAAGTAGTTCAAGAGGTATTTTGAGAAGAAATACTTGACCAAGAGGTATTATGATAGAAATATGAAAGAGTTCTTTAAACTTAAACTGGGAAGCATGGCTATTAACGAATATGAAAGGAGATTCTTAGAGTTGTTGAAGTATGTCTCCTTCATCAAGGATGAGACAGTGAATATTCAGAGGTACCTAAGTGGGATGCCATATTTCATTAGTGATAAAATCTAATATGATGATCCCAAGACTCTGGAAGAAACTATAAGAAGAGAAAAATGCTTATATGATCAGCAAAAAGGAAATCCTACTTTCCAGAAGGCTTCAGAGGACAAGAAGAAGTTCAAGAAGGAACAGAGGCAAAAGGGAAACAAGCCTCCATTTTTTAGAAATAGTCCTCAAGGAAATCCATAATTTAGAGAGCAAAGAATGGTTGAAGTAGGAGGGAAACGTTCAAGGAAGGCACCCATTCAATGTTGGGGTTTTAAAGGAGACCACACGTATAGAGATTGTCCTAAAAAAAGTGACAAGGTAAGAGTTGTCCACAATGTACAGTAAGAAAAAATAGTGGAGGACATGGGAAGAAGAGTACCAAGGATCTATGTAGCCCTGGACAACAAGCAAGTTGAGTTTCAATCACACATGTTTGAAGTTGAAGGTATGATCAATAACCATGCCTTTACTATTTTAATTGATTTGGGGGCTAGTCATAGCTATATAGACCCTAAGGTAGTGGAAAGATTTATTTTTTCAAGAATAAAGCATGGGAAATCTTGGTTGGTACAACTGGCTACAGGAGCCAAGAGGAAATTTGTTGAGTTGGGTAAATCATGTCTAGTGGGAATGAATGGGTTGTGTACCAAGGCAGATTTGAACATCTTGTCATTGGGATCATATGATTACCTAATTGGTATGGATTGGTTGGACCAAAACGATGCCATATTAGACTACCATAACAAGGCATTCACTTTCTTGGATGAGGAAGGAAATTAGAAAACATTCCAAGGAATTCCCATGGAAGTTACTTTCTGGGAAATCTCAGCAATGTAGCTGAAGAAGTGCTACATGAAAGGCTGCCAAATATTTGCATCCCATATGGAGGAAGCATCTAAGGATAAGGTGCCAAAATTGGAAGGTCATGTAGTCCTGGAAGATTTTGAATATGTGTTCAAGGAGGTACTAGGACTACCTCCAAAGAGAGATATTGATTTCTCTATTAGTTTGATGCCTAGAGAAACTCCAGTATCAAAGACTCCATAAAAAATGAGCACACCAGAGATGAAGGAATTGCAAATGCAACTTGATGAAATTATAAATAATGGGTATATATGCCCAAGTGTGTCACCTTGGGGTGCCTCAGTCTTGTTCGTGAAAAATAAAAATGGGACATTGATATTGTGCATCGACTTCAGACAGTTGAACAAAGTAACTATAAAGAACAAGTATCCTCTGCCAAGGATCGATGATCTCTTTGATCAATTGAAGGATGCAAAGATATTTTCCAAGATAGATCTCATGTCAGGATACCATCAGGTAAGGATCAAAGAGGAAGATATAAGCAAGACCACCTTCAGGACAAGTTATGGTCATTATGAGTTCACAATGGTTCCATTTGGGTTGTCAAATGCACCAATTGTTTTCATGTGCTTAATGAATGGTGTTTTCCAGGAATATTTAGACAAGTTTGTCATTTTTTTTCTGGATGAAATTATTGCATATTCCAAGTCAGAAGAGGAGCATGAGCATCATTTGAGGATGGTGCTACAAGTGCTAAGAGAACATCAATTGTATGGAAAATTGAGAAAGTGCTCATTTTATCAAAAAAAAAATTACTATTTGGGGCATCTCATATTTGAAGAAGGGATGGAAGTGGACCTTGAAAAGATTGAGGACATTAAAGGGTGGACAACACCTAAGAATGTGACATAAGTCAGATCCTTCATGGGTCTAGTTGGATACTACAAGAGTTTCATTGCAGGGTTTTTGAGAATAGCTCACCCCATCACTTCCTTGCAAAGGGAGGGGAAGAAGTTTCAATGGACAGAAGAATGTGAAAATATTTTCCATCAATTGAATAAACTGTTAACCAGTGCTCCAATCCTAAAGCTCACAGATCCAAATGAAGATTTTTTGGTTTGAACAGATGCATGCAAAGAAGGACTTGGTGGATTCCTTATCTATAATGGGTTTGTTGTATGTTATGAATCAAGGAAGTTGAAAGAGCATGAAAGGCTCTATGCCACTCATGATTTAGAATTGGAAGCCATAGTGCACACTTTGAATAAGTGGAGGCACTACCTCATGGGAAAGAGGTTTGAGTTGAGTACAGACCATGTAATGCACCCACGATGGGGCATAAAAGTTTTATCTTTTCTTAAAGGACAGAATCTCCATTCATGGTTACTAATTTGGAAGGTCGGGGAACTAGTCGGAACTCTAGGTCAAGGATCTCTGATTCTGAAGCCAAACAATTCTCTAATACCTTGATGGTCTCATTCTATAGTTAAACAAAAAACCTTTCGGATTCTTGGTGCAGGTTTAAGGGCATCCACGACCTTCTGTCTGCGCATTCTGGTGCTCTTCAGTCCATGGGCACTAACTCCTCTTCAGTAGCCCTTTCCTTCATATGACCCTAGGTGGTTCCCTTGTGCTAATGTGTTATTGCAAGCGCAAGGAAGAGTGGTTTCCAACAAACCCTCTTTTCACCCCACAATCCTTCTCATGCCGACACAAACCCCGTTACTAAAACAGTGGTTGAAATTGTGGCCCACTCAAGAAATATTATCATCCGATCAAGTACTAGCCCCAAAATCCCTTCTGTTCGTCGATCGCCACTCCTTTGGTGCTTCCTGCGATCAACAACCGTTATCAATCTTTGTTTCTCGCTTCTTTCATCCTTCCACACGTCTCCACAAATTTCTAAAAGCTGTCAACATGTAATTCCCCTCTAAATCAGCGGTTGTCATTGAGTCCGCCTTTCCGGCCTTTCGGAGTTTCAACTCTCAAACTCCACTCTCCTATATGTGGAAATATCCTGGAGTGGAAGATATGTTGCCACCTGTCCCCTTGAATCTATAGCCAGGATCTCCTCTGTGAGTTCGTCCTTCAGGAATCTCAAATCTCAAATCCTTTTTCTTCTCCTCCAATATGCAGAATCTTGCCACATGTCCTCTTAGATTGGATGGCCTAGGATTACTTTGGGTCTTTAATCGGAGTTCACAGATCTTTGCCAAGTCTCCTCCTGATATGACGACTATAAATTACTTCAGGACTTTACTCGAAGTGTTCATATCTTCGCCACGTCTCCTCTCCTGATCTGGCGGCTTTAAATCACTTTGGGTGATATGATGGGTCTGATCAGTCTCGGCTCTTCTGGCTTCACAAATATCAAATATCAACTGAGAGATTCAATACAATTTTCCTGGAGCTTGCGATCTAATGTCATGTGTCCACCTTCACATCGACGACTCTCGTCGTTTCTGAGACTTTGGCCTTCGAGGATTTCAAATCTCAACAACCATAAGCCTCTAGAGTGAATCCTTCTGGAGTTCATGATATGGTGACACCTATCCAACCCCATATCGAAGGCTATCGTTCACTTCAATTGTTTGGGCTTCGGCGATCCTAAACCTCAACTTCTCCTTTGCTTTTCTCTTAGAGTACCTTCTCTCGGAGTCCACGATATTTCCCCACATACCCCTTTATGGATCTGACGGTCAAGATATACTTCAGGTCTTCGAGCTTGGGATATTTAACTTCTCAAACTAAAACTCTAGTGTAACTTTCCCTGGAGCTCACGATGTGGTGAAAAGTGTCCCCTCGCAGATCAACGACTCTCAGCTCTTCGGTTGTCTGTGCTTTAGTTGTTTCAAAATTACACCTCTACCTCCTTCTTGATCTCCCAGCTTGTTGACATGTATCCCCTTGGGATCCAACAGTCCAGATCCGTTCCATCCCTTCGACTCTTTGCGAATCGGGAATCTCAAGTTTCAAACCTAGAGATATTCTCTCTCATGTGCATATGAGAGTTAAGACTCGTGCACTTCTTTCCAGATCCAATGAAGGTTGACCCTCTTTGCTCAGATTCAATGGATGAGATGTTTTCTCCTCTCTTGTGCTATCCTTGTTTGCTAGGCATTGATCCAATGGATCACGATTCCCCTTACAACCAATCCAACGGTTACTATTGCTCCTCCTCCATAGCTTTAGACTTCTCATGACTTGGAAGATTTCAGATCTTTCGAAGGTCTTGACCTTCGATTTACTTCCTACGAGACCTGATGTATGGTTCTTGACTTATTTTTTCCCTCTTGAGATTACAAACTTGAAACAGGTTCACCTCTTGGACCTCATATGCACTTCTAAAAAGCGCTAGTCTCTTTTGGGCTTGGAACTTAGGGAATTTTGAACTTCCATGTACTCCTTGCAGAAATCTACCCACATTGGATCGACGATCCATGACCTTCCTCGATCCAATGGTCCATATCACATCACAACTTCGGGTTTTATAATTTTAATCGCACCAACGCGCGATTCTCCCATCGCACGAAATCCACACTCACAGATCTGACGGTCAAGGTGGGTCCTGATAAATCCTTGGATCTACGATCTAGATCACATCGCAACTTTGGGTTTTATAGGATCCATCCCCTTCATGATGATTACCAACATTCATCAATCTTGCGAAGACTGAAGGAATCGAGGCATTAACGCCTGTTCTCCTCCTTCAAATCTAATGGTTGTGATAGACCTCGTATCCTTTCGAACGGATCTCGTCGATTCATATTCAAAATGAAAGGATATTCCCTTTCGATACTTAAGTCTCACTATCCTTCCTAAGCTTTGTCAGTTATGAAGGATTTAAGAGAGTTGCGCTCTTTCTTCTAGGATTAACACTTAGAAGGGTCTTCTACATTATTCTTGTGCTCCTTCATCAAGTCTAAAACTTAAGTGGTTCTCGGAATCTGCTTACCTTGTAGAGATCCTATGCATATATGCACTACCTCTCTTGATCTTAACTAACTCCATCCTCCAAGGGACTCAGAATGACTAGAAGGATTGACATGCATACATGAAACTGTACCTAAGGTTGACGAACTCACAGTTCGTGGCTATGGCTTAAGCCACCATGGAAAGCAAGCATTTACGAGTATAAAAACAAATACAATTCATATAGTCTCCTACTTTCCTAATTACACAATAAAGTAGTAATAAAATTGATACATTATAATCACTAAGCACACATACCCATCCCTTCATCATTCATAGGATATCCAACTTTAATTCACAGTACCACTTAAATACACAAGATATGTGATTACTTATCGATTACAGGTGGTAGCCAACTAACTAACTCTGGGTATTTGTCCTTCCACCCGAACATAGGCTCAGAGGAATTCATTCTTAGCACTCTAGCCACCCCTGTGCCAAGCCATGATATCACCAAGGAATTCTTGTGGTTCTCAAGGATTCTTTCTCTGCTTCAGCTTCTGCTCGGGTTTTGTTCTCTACAACTTTCAGATATTTCTTTCTTTGTCATGGCCATGGGAGAGATTTATCAGATTCTCAATCAGCATCAAGATCGTAGCCTTCTATTCATCATCCACTCAAGAGCTCTCCCCAGTTCTCCTTACTGATTTTTATTATATCCTTTTCCCTAGTATCGTTCTCGACCCATCCTGTTCCTTCTGTCAGAAGGGAACTCGCATCAGCTTGGTATGTCATACCCAATGGTACTTCAGGCTGACATTCTATAGTCAGACCATGCTCCCATTCATAGGAGTGGTTGATAATTCAACCACTGGTCCTTTCTTCATTAACTTGTTTCTCTCCTTGGGATCCGAAGGATATATATTATCCTCATCAAGCGATTTTGGGGTTATTTGATATAATGACCCTCTCTTATAGTTTTCACATTCATTCCTCTAGTGATATAATGGCTAGTACTTTCAAGGCTTCACCCCCACAGTCAGTTATTGGGAACTCAAACAATAATAAATTTACACTATCCACATGGCTTAGCATGGTAATCCTATTTTATGATTAATTACAAGCTGGGGGAAATAGGGGTGTTACAATTCCTTCTCCCTTAAAGGAATTTCGTCCTCGGTGTTCTTTCTCAAAAACACCTTCCATGCTTTTCTCATTCAGCTGTTTCAGAAATCTTGATCCTTCTTCCTCAATCAGGTCCTTTTTCAAACCTTCAATCTTGGTCACCTTCTTTCAATAATTCTTAGACAACAAGCACGTTAATCATAGTCTTATGAGAAAACATTGCATTAAAATATCTAGGGAAATTTCATAATCTTAGCACAATAATTATCTGCACAGTTTGTGGATTTGTATCCACATGGTTGTTTTTTTATCCAAGTTCATTGTTTTCCTTGACATACCCATTGGGTGTGTTATCACATATGTTGTTAAGGGGGTGTTTTCCTAAGAAATGGCCCCCCTTTGGCTAAAAGTGGCAAGAATTGGTTAGAAACCCACTTATCCTAAGTTGTATTCGTGGGCGCATCATGATAAGGAGTGCGTAGATATGGGTAGTCAAGACCTACATGCTCAGATCTATGGTGTAGGTTCCATATCATACCCCCCCCCCCCGTCGTTCTACCTTTAACAGGGGGGGTCCCGATATGGTGGTTTTAGATTGTGGGCCCCTCACTATTGTGGCACTTCCTCATGATGTCGAACCCCCCTGCCCCCCCTAAAACCTCTTACCACCTACCCCCCCCTCCGATATACCACATATCTTCTCCTCTTACTGCCCTCACCTCCCACTGACACTTGTCTTCCACTTACCTGTCCCTTCTCTACCATTGTGTCAGTGCCACTCCTCACCATATCCCCACCTTCCATGTGTACTCCACTCCCTGCTTCATGTCACATCCATCTTTCTGCCTCCACCTCTCACCTCCCGCCATCTGTCTCCCGTGTCATCTCCACCTATATGGTTGTACCCACTCTCTCTTAGCCACCACAACCTCTGTCCCTGCCACATCCTTTCCACATCCTTCCTCCCGACCACTGAACATGTGTCATATCCCGCTAGAGTTTTACCAATCACCTCATCCATTCCTTCTCATCAACATCCACAGTCGTCAGCCAGTCTTCCCCATATGTATCTAACAAGGTGAAGAAGGAGAAATAAATAAAACCACGTCTCCAAGTGCGGGCGTTGACTCTGTTCACTCAGATCCCAATGAACCAGTTAATATAAGTGTGGAAGGTGGGTGAGACATCGTCTCCTTCCATAAATAAGAGGCCAGAAAGGGACAAAGCGCAGAGGCAGGCTGTCAGTCTGGATTGACAGAGATTTTTTCCGGTAGAAGAATGCATGGGAAGTCTGACCAACGTCTGCATGCACAACCTGACAGAGAAGCTCGTTAACATAAGGCCTTGAATGTATGACATGATCGTGTTTCAGGCATCCCGAGCCAGTTCCAAGTATATGTAGGCATTTTTTCCATTTTCTTAGTGTGGATGGTAGAGCTAAGCTCCCGATTGTAATGTTTTGATGAGGCCTTTGGTTCTCTGGTTATGCTATGTATTTGATATTTCTTGCTTAATGAAAGTCATCCTCTTTTCCATCTCTTTGTAAGATCTATATTAAGACACTCGAAATTGGAGGATCTAGTCGAGGGTGGTGGTTTTGCTGTGATGTAGGTTTGATCACTATAATATCTTCATCGGTTTTAATTTTCTTCCCGTGTTACCTTTTCCCTTATTATGCTGAGTAGCTTGGAATTGGAGGATCCAATTGAGATGTTACAGTAACATCGTGGTGTAGGTTTGATCACCATTTTGTTGTAATTGTGTCATTCAGATATATCTCAGTTTCTAAATCTTTGAGTCCAAGAGGATCTTGTTCTTGAATTTTTTCCTCTTTAGGTTGCTGGAAGATCGGATGCCCATAGCAGGTCCCTCATATTCTTATCAGTTCTTCCCCCTACTCACCTTTTACAACAAATCATTGACTGAAGTTAGACAAAGACCTCACCTGTTTATGCATGCTGACCCAGTTTTCTGAGTTAAAGCAATACAATCCTAAGAGAGAATCCATTATACCATCCTTAAACTTATTTACTGTGACATACAAACTAATGGGTATCACGCTCATCCCTGCTGCAATCCAGGGGTGACTTCTGGTGCTAACATTTCTGGCGTTGTTTCCAGGGAACGAAGTTGAATATTTTCCCTAGGATTGAACAACAAATCCTATTGGTTCTGAAGGTGCATCAGAACCCAGTACATTAAGATTGTGACTGTGCACCTAGCGACTCAATTGTGACGACTCCACTAGGTCGACCTCATTACTCAGCTAGCTTCGAAAGGCAGATAAACGTGATCTCATCCACAACTTCCTCTAGCTATGCCTAAAGCTGTTCTGGAGAAAATTATCATAAATGGAAAGGCCCTCCGAGAAGGTACTTCTACCGCTGAACCATGTAGATCTGATGATTTTCAATCTTCTCCTGTTAGAACTCCAATATCTACATCTCATCCTACTATTATACCTTTTGTTGGAGTTTCTTGAGTTTTAAATTTTGGGGGTGTTCCTATTGAGTTTTCCCCTCCTGGTCTAGTATTGGAGGGAGAAATACTTGTCACTTCACTCTCCCTTGAAATTATACCGTGGTTTAGACCCAGCATCTCAGAAGATTTTCCTACCCTGGTATTCACCACTCCTCCTCCTATTAATTTTTCTATTACCACAGAAAGAGAGACCTCAGTTCCCCCTAGCCCTTCAGTTGTCTCTCTGAATCCTTTGTTGTTTCCCTTTCCTCCTAGAAGCTCAGTTTCAGCCTTTCCTATCCTAGCACCTTCGCCTCCTAGTTCTCCTCCACCTCACATCCCTATGACAGGTGCTAATCCTGCTAGAAACTGAATGGATGCCATAGTAGCTACAAGGTATTCTCCCCTAGTCCTACCTCAGCCCGTGAATGCTCTCCCCATTGGAGATTACCTAAAATACATGCCTAAGTTCACCGGAGAAGAAGATGTAACTGTTGAAGAGCACCTTGCTGCCTTCTACAGTTATGCAGACAATCTAAATATTGAAAATGAAGATGTCTAGATGAGAGTATTTGTCCAGAGACTTGATGGCGAGGTTATAAAATGGTTTAGTGGATTGACTCTTGGATATATTTCTAGGATTGAGGCTCTATATGAGTTCTTCTTAAGACAGTGGGGAGATGGAAAATATTTCTTGTATTATATTATAGAGTTTGGGTCCCTGAAGAGAAAAGAGGGAGAATCTGTCTCTAATTTCTCCAAAAGATTCAACAAAATGTACAATAAGATCACTGTTGAGATTAAGCCTAAAGAAGCCTCTGCTAATATCACTTATTCTAGTGATTTTAAACACGATTTTTTCCTCTTGCTCAGAGGAAGAAGATATACTTCCTTGGCTAACATGCAAGATGCATCACTAGAAGTAGAATCCAATGTGTTGGTGGTTGATAGGCTCAGAAGAAAGTCTAACAGAGACAAGGGAAGGAGAGGAGTTGAAACCTCAACCTCTGGTTCTTCTGCAGCTTACCCTCAAGTAGATGAATTAACCAAAATGGTAAAGTCCCTATCTGCAAATATGGATAAAATGAAAATGGAGGGGAAGATGACATACAGAAACCCCCAAAACATTGACAACAGAGGCAACTTCAGGAGAACAAATAACAATACTCCTCAGATTATGCCAAGGGATCAAAGGGATAGAGATAGAAGCGATCAGAAAATCCAGACTCCCCTTCAAAATAACCTTGTTATTGATGAGGAAAGGGAAGAAGAGGAACGTGACCCTGAAATTCACTGTATTGGAGATACCTCTCCTTTTCCCCATTTGACTCAATCTGCCTATGAGGAGTCCCTCCTGAATAGTCAAATAAATGAGTTGAGTAAGGGGAAGAAAGACAATACTAGTCCCAATAAATATAACCTTCGGTCTAAGAAGAAAGAAGGGAAGTTGGACATCCATGATCAACCTTCCACAACAGAGAAGCCTATCAAAAACATAGCCAACACTAGCAAGGAAATGAGAGCTTAGGATTCCCCACCAATAGCCAAAGACCATGTCCTAGGGGTGAGAGAAATTTTGAAGCCCCCTTCCTCCTTTATTTTTTATCATGAAATCCAAAAAATCAGAATCCTTGTGCCCCTTTTAGAACTATTTAAGCACGAAGACTTCAAAAAATCCATGTCTAAACTGTTGCATTATGAGCCATCTTGCCATTCCACAGACTCAGTAAATCTCCAAGATGAAAATACAGAAGTCATCTTAGGTCCTATGGTAGAATATAGAGATGATTCATATCCTCCCTTCTACACATCAATGAACATACATGACAAAGTGTTGCATAATTGTCTGATGGATTCAGGGGCTTCCCATAATCTCATTCCCAAAACTGTCATGGAAGAACTAGGGCTGGAAGTCACAAGGGCCTATCATGATTTGTACTCTTTCGATTCAAGGAGGGTGTAATGTCTTGGGGTCATCAAAGATTTGGTGGTAACCTTGTTTCAACTACCCATGAGAAGTGTGGTCATGGATATTATGGTGGTTGATGTTCTACCCAAGTTTGGCATGTTATTGTCAAGATCTTGGATAAAAAGGATTGAGGGAACATTACAGATGGACCTCACATATGCTACTATTCTAGTCTTTGGAGGGGAGCACATAAGACTATACAGATAAGATCAACTGGCCTACATCATCAGTGATGAAGAAGACCCCACCAATCACCCTATTTTTTCTCTAGAAACTGATTTGGGGTCTAGCTTGCTACTACTCACTAATGCTCCTGAGTCTCCCCTTAAGATAAGAAAGCACTCCCCCCCCCTTGAATATTATCCTCCAGTTACCTCTGTGTGGAAAATGTTCTTTGACAGAGCCTCTTTTAGGGAAGGAACTGGTGCTAGAGTGGCATTTGTTTCCCCTACTCAGGAAACCATGCATCTATCATACAAATTAGAATTTGAAGCTACCGACAATGTGGCAGAGTATGAAGCCCTAGATTTGGGCTTGAGAGCTACAAAGGACATGGGGATTGAAAGGCTAGTAGTGTTTGGCAATGTTGATTTGATTATTCAGAAAGTCATAAATATTTACCAGGCCAAACACCCTCGGCTTAGGAGTTACAGAAATGAAGTATGGGACCTCATTGTCAATTGTTTCTTGGAATTCAACATTTCATTCACCCCTAGAGAAGAAAACATAATGGCTGATTCCCTGGCTGTCTCAGCAAGCAATTTCATATTTCCTATGCCACCCAAGCTTAGGTATGATATAGAAGTGAAATCTAGACCCTCTATACCTGACAATGTCAAGCATTGGAAAGTGTTTGAGGATGATCTAGAAGTCATAAGATTCCTGGAGACCGTCGATGAGTTTTTAGAATTGCATATTGATCAAGATCCTGATTCTGACATAGAACCCCATGTTGATGTATTTTTGGAAAAGATCACTAATCATCGTATTGTGCAGTTACCAAGTAATCGAATTCCAAAGGGACTAGTTCCTTTAGAAAGGATTTTTGACAGTAATGATGTAGCAGTAAAAGCTAAGAGGCTGGATGAGGATGATGATGCGTCTGAGTGAAATATTGGCATAGAGGAGGATCCGAAGTTTGTCAATTTGTGTAATATCTTGTCAAAGGAGCAGAGGGTTGAGTATATTGAGCTATTAAAATAATTTGTTGATGTGTTTTCTTGGACTTATGAAGACCTTAGAACATATGACATCAGCATTATTGAACATAAGATCCCATTGAAGTAAGGATCCAAACTATTTGGGCAGAAGTTAAGACAGATAAATCCTATGTTGCTACCTATCATGGAGAAGGAGGTAAAGAATCTCTTGGATGCCCAAATCATTGTTCCCTTGAGATATTCTGAATGGGTAGCCAACCTGCTCCCAGTAAGGAATAAAAATGGAGAGATCAGGCTCTGTGTCGACTTCAGAAATCTGAACAGGAGCTCAAAGAAGGACAATTACCCACTGCCAAGGATGGAACATGTATTGCATAGGGTAATAGGTTCATCCAAGATTTCCATGATTGATGGATTTTTCGACTACAATCAGATATTTGTTTTACCTGAGGACAGAGAGAAGACAACCTTCAGCACTCTTTGGGGCACATTCATGTATGCCAAAATTCCCTTTGGGTTAATGAACGTGGGAGAAACCTTTCATTGAGCCATGTACATTGCCTTCATTGGTGAGAAGGATAAATTTGTGGTCATCTATCTTGATGACATAACAGTCTTTTCCAGAGCTGATAAGGAACATTGTTGTCATATGAGGAAGGTTTTCTTAAAATGTAGGAGGTTTGGTCTTTCCCTGAATCCTAAAAAATCATTATTTTCTATGAAGGAGGGGAAATTACTGGGGCATATAGCATCTGCTAAAGGAGTAAGGGTCAATCCTAGCAGGGTGGAAGCAATCCAAACCCTATCACCCTTGATATCTAGGAAGGAGGTCCAATCCTTCTTGGGAAAAGTTTTTTTTTTAAGAAGATTCGTTTCAAACTTTGTTGAATTGGTGAAGCATATCACAGTCATGCTCAGAAAGGGGAATGAAGTGAAGTGGACTACTGAATCCATAAAATCCTTCAAAAAAATCAAGAAGGTGTTGACTGAGGCACCTTTTCTTATCAATCCTGATTATTCCAAGGATTTTCTAATCTTTTCTTTTGCTTCTTTTGATACAGTGGCAAATGTCTTATTGCAGAAAAATGTTGAGGGATTGGAGAAGCCTATCTCCTTTTTCAGCAGGGCATTGAGGGATGCAGAGATCAGATATGACATCATGGATAAACAAGACTATGCATTAGTGAAATCCCTCAAGGATTTCAGGATCTATGTCCTTCATTCAATTATTATTGCATATGTCCCTTCAGCTGCTGTGAAGGATATTCTCATTCAGCTGGACATAGATGGGAGAAGGAGCAAATGGATTGCCAAAATCCTTGAATTTGATCTAGAAATCGAGCCCACCAAGATAGTTAAAGGTTAGGGTTTAGCCAATATGTTGGTTGAATCTAATTGTAAATATTTGGGGGTTAGTTTCATGAATGTTTTCTCAAAGGATCAGTGGGATGAGTTGTCTAACAAGAGTTCTCAAGACGGCCCCCCTTTAGCAGAGTGAACTTGGTATAAATACATTAGGTTTTTTCTGCAGGAGTTGAGGCCCCCTGATGGTATGGGAAGGAGAAAGGCAAGAGATTTAAAACTCAAAGCAGTTAGGCATTTCCTCATTGACCAGGCCTTGTATTGGAAAGAACCTCTAGGAGTTTTTCTGAGATGTCTAAACCCACAAGAGGCCCAAAAAATTATGTTCGATTTCCATAGCAGCCTATGTGGGGGACACCATTTCTGGAATACTACAGCTTACAAAATCCTCAGGGATAGGTACTACTAGCCCACTTTATTCACTGATGTCTGTACAAAAATCAAAGCATGTATCCAATGTAAAAAATTCTCAGGAAAGCGACAGCTCAAATCTCTGCCACTAAAGCCTGTAATAGCTTCAGGACCCTTTTAGAAATGGGGGTTGGAATTCATTAGGGAAATACATCCCACTTCTAGTGGTCAACATAGGTGGATCTTAACTGCAATAGATTATTTCACCAAATGGATAGAAGCTATCCCCGGTAGGAGTGCTTCACACCAAGTGATCAATGGTTTTCTGGAAGATATTATGGCAAGGTTTGGGTGTCCAAACAGAATCATTACTGATAATGATGCCTCCTTCAAGTTTGAGACATTGATCAAGTTCTGTAAGTAGTTTGGGATTTCATTAATTCACTCCACTCCCTATTTCCCCAAGGCAATGGTCTGGTAGAATCCTCTAACAAAAGTTTGGTCAAGCTTATTAAAACATTGTTAGAAGAAAATAAGATGGCATGGGATTCAAATCTCAAATTTTCTCTGTGGGTTGATCGAGTGACAAAGAAAATATCCCTAAGCATATCCCCTTTCCAACTTGTTTATGGGACAATTCTTGTTTTTCCTTCTCAGCTGGATTTACCTGTAGTGAAATTCTTTCAGGATTATCAAGGAGAACCTGACAATATGATCAGAAGAATCCATCAACTGGTAGAAGATCAGTAGACTAGAGAGAAGGTGATGGACTGAGCTCATGACCACTAGCAAAGGATAAAGCAAGCCTTCGATAGGATGAGAAGAAAAAAAGATTTCCGGCTGGGATATCTAGTGCTTAAATCTGATGCATCCAGGCAGGACAGAGGAAAGCACAACAAATTTCAAGCCCTATGGATTAGGCCTTTCACAATTTCCTAAGTTTTTTCAAATAACACTTAGAGGTTGCAAGACTTGGAGGGTGAGGAAGTTTTTAATGGCCCTATTAATGGGCATTTCCTGAAGAAATGTTTTACTTGAGCCATAAGTGGCTCCCTTGTAATTGTAAATATTGTTTTCCCTGTTTGATTTTTTTTGGTTTAGTAAGTGACCCCATAAACCAACAACAAGGCACTGAAGCTACAAAAGAGTTCTTGGCATCTCCCAGGGACCAATCCATCCCCCATGGAGCCTAATGTTATCACATATGTTTGTAAGGGGGTGTTTTCCTAATAAATAGCCCCCCTTTGGCTAAAACGTGGAAAGAATGGGTTAAAAACCCACTTATACTAAGTTGTATGCCCAGGAGCATCATGCTAAGGAGAGTGTAGATCTGGGATGCCGAGAGCTATGTGCTCAGATCTATGGTGCAGGTTCCATATCATACGCCCCCCCTCGTCGTTCTTCCTTTAACAGGAGGGTCCAATATGGTGGTTTTAGATTGAAGGCCCCTCACTATCATAGAACTTCCTCGTGATGTCAGACCCCCCCC
>ML791508.1:212804-244088 GCA_009831015.1 Picea engelmannii | reverse complement strand
TTACCTTCTTCACTTACCTCCCTCACCTGCTGCTAACACTTGTATTCCACTTACCTATCCCTTCTCTACCATTGTGTCAGTGCCAATCCTCACCATATCCCCGCCTGCCATGTGTACTCCACTCCCTGCCTCATGTCACATCCCTCTTTCTGCCTCCACCTCTCACCTTCCGCCATATGTCTCCCATGTCATCTCCACCTATATGGCTGTACCAATCTCCCTTCGCCACCACAACCTTTGTCCCCGCCACATCATTTCCACGTCCTTTCTCCCGACCATCGAACATGTGTCGTATCCCACTAGAGTTGTACCAGTCGCCTCACCCGTTCCTCCTCGTCAACATCCAGGGTCGTCGACCAGTCTTTTGCATATGCATCCAACAAGGTGTAGAAGGCAAAAGAAAGACAACCACGTATCCAAGCATGGGCGTTGAATCTGTTCACTCACATCCCAATGAACTAGTTAATGTAAGTGTGGAAGGTGGGTGAGACATCCTCTCCTTCCATAAATAGGCGGCTAGAAAGGGACAAAGTGTAGAGGCAGGCTGTTAGTCTAGACTGACAGAGATTGCATCTGACAGAAGACTACATGGGTAGTCTAACCAACGTCTGCATGCGTAGCCTAACAGAGAAGCTCATCAACGTAAGGCCTTGAATGTATGACATGATTGCATTTTAGGAAATCCGAGCCAGTTCTAAGTATATGTAGCCATTTTTTCCATTTTGTTAGTGTTGATGGTAGAGCTAAGCTCCCGATTGCAAATTTTTTACGAGGCCTCTGGTTCTCTGGTTATGCTATGTATTTAAGATTTCTTGCTTAATGAAAGTCATCCTCTTTTCCATATCATTGTAAGCTCGGTATTAAGACACTCAAAATTGGAGGATCCAGTCGAGGGTAGTGGTGTTCTTGTGATGTAGGTTTGATCACTACAATATCTTCACCGATTTTAATTTGTTTCCTGTGTTACCTTTTCCCTTCTTACGCTGAGTAGCTCAGAATTGGAGGATCCAATCGAGATGTTACAGTAACATTGTGGTGTAGGTTTGATCAACGTGTTGTTGTAACTATTTTGTTCAGATATATCTTAGTTTCTGAAGATTTGAGTCTAAGAGGATCTCGTTCTTGAATCTTTTCCTCTTTAGGCTGCTAGAAGATCAGATGTCCATAGTAGGTCCCTCATCTTCTTATCAGTTCTTCCCCCTACTCACCTTTTACAACAAATCACTAACTGAAGTTAGACCAAGACCTCATCGGTTTATGAATGCTAACCCAGTTTTCTGAGTTAAAGTGATACAGTCCTGAGACAACATCCATTAGACCATCCTTAAATGTATTTACTCTGACATACAAATTGATGGGTATCAGGCTCATCCCTGTTGCAATCTAGGGGTGACTTCTGGTGCTAACAGGGTGTATGATCCCAATTTAATGGTTTACAAGAACTATCATGGTTTCATCTTCCTTGCAGTCACTCACCCTCTAGGCCGAGGCTCAGGCATCCCCTTCTCTACTATATAGTCCCTTGGGTGATCCATCTTTCCTTGCCAAGGTTTTCTCCCACACGAAGAAATACCCATCATGTGCATGATCCTGATCAATAGTTTACAAGAACTATTAAGGTATCCTCTTCCTTGCAATCACTCACCCTCCAGGCCCAGGCTCAGGCATCCCCTTCTCTGCTATACAGTCCCTCAAGTGATCCATCTTGCCTTGCCAAGGTTTTCTCGCATAGAAATAATTCCAAAGGCTCTATCGAGTCGTACATTCGAGGCTTCCCTCAGACTTTCTCTATCGAGGCATCCCTCTGGCTTGTGTTACCTCAACACAATATATTCTAGGTGATCATGGCTTACCACGGGGTTCTCATGGCTCAACAATAGCCATTTTTCATGCTTTTATAGCTTGACAGGCTTTCATCTCAACTAAATTTAGGTATGAAGGTTACTCTCCTTCTCCTAGCACATAAATAGTTAGGGACAAAGGTTACTCTCCTTCTCCTAACTCAATCATATATAGGGACAAAAGTTACTCTCCTTCTCCCGAGTCAATCTCTATTTCCTGCGATTGGAACATACTCTTTTTCACGGTTCTTCCTCGAACCCGAGAGCTCAATATCTCATCTCTACACTCTCCGCAGATCCTTTCATTTCACCTGCATCACAGGTATACAAAAATTCATGAGACATTATAAATTTTAAATTCAAAATTTTCTTGTAATTTTGTCACCCGTAGATTTCCAAATTCCACATTTTGTTTCCATATTTGTTTCACATAGGAAACAGGTTCATAATTATGGGACTTTCCTTCCCATAGCAGTTTGGCTTAGTAGGAAATTGGTCTTCCTTATGGGTTTACAACGCTTCCATATCCAAGACCCCTTTTCTTTCTGCACTTTCAACTTCAATCAACCAAACAAATTGTTAGCTTTTCCATGCACATACATTTTTATTGCACCTTTATAACGTCATCACAAACAATTTCAGAATTGTGCATACTAATAATCAAATTCACTTTCTCAAAAAGGAAATGCCATTCCTTGGAGTTTGGCTCAGTAGGAAATTGGTCTTCCTTATGGTCTTACAATACTTCCATATCCAAGACCCATTTCCTCCTACAATTTCAACATTCCTCAGCCAAACAAATTGTTAGTCTCTCATGCGTCCATGTATATATATCTGTATTCAAAACCATGCATACTATCAGTTCATCACATTTATTTTAAGGATACAAAGAAAAACGGATACATCATCCCTTACCTATGCATCATTTCAGCCTACCAATTTTTTCAGAATGTAATTCGGATATCAATTGACCTTAATGAATGTGCCAACGTTCGTGGCCACATTCATACCCAATGCACCTTTGCATTGATTTTAAGTTTCCCACACTTTACGAAAACTACTTTGTCATGGTGCATTGGAGCTTAGCCAAGATTTTCAGCATATTGTGTATTCATTCCCATTCATTGTCGCATCAATACTATGCTTCCGGTTACAGGATGATCACGATTCCAATTCAATACATATGAAACTACAAGTTTCACATGAATGCCTTTAAGCATTCCTCCTTCATTAATAACCAGGGTGCCAACACTCATGGCCACCCAAATTTGGTTTTCCCTAACACATATACAATGTAAGTAGAAATGTTGGAAGTTCCTCCTTCCTCAATGGAAATCCATTGTCTGGCCTTAATGAAAAAATGTATTTCCTGGAAGAAAATCCATGCAACGTGCTATCTATGAGAACTTTTGTTTCCAATTGTTCCTTAATTGGTCCATGTATTCATGACATATCAGTTCATGAATTCTTCTGAGTATTACAATCAGTCTTTACTACCAGAGGTTCACACCTCCATCATTCAAGTTCTCCTTCCTGAACCATACCCTACTTGGGTATCCAAGGCATACAACTGCCTTTCAACGTTCCGTACATAACATTAAGAGCGTAAAATACTTCAGAAGGGATTCTTACCTAATCCCTTCATACCTTGTGCCACATAGGCATGAACATTTTTATACTTGTTTTGGTTGTTAGCACCCCCTTTGATATTAATCCAACAATGGTGCTCCATGGGGACTTTTAAAGTCCCTTCAACAATCTTTCAACAAGAACCTTCTCATAGTCATCCTCTGATTGAGGTTGTTCATTATTGGCAACTTTATTTCTCAACGGTTCCAATCTATTTATTTCTACGCATGACATACATCATAACCACATTAGTCGTCATGTAAATTAAAAATGCAAGTATGAGAACATTCAATTAATAAAACATTTTCAGACATGTCCTAGCATATCCGTATGCACTTCATCACATTATCCTTAATGTTTTCATGAGTGAAACACAACAGTCCTCAATTGCTTCTACAGTAATAGAACCATCATCAGTATGGTTTCAAAACCTTTACTTTCATCAATGTACTAGCTTTCTCATCCCAGGGAAAAACATAATACATAGCAAGAAAGAATTGAGGCTCTCCCCTTCTTCAAATTCTTTCTACATTGCCTAGGACTTTTCAGCCCAACTGAGTTATTTCTAAGGCCTCACTATCTTTCGTCTGCTTTTGCAATTCACTCCCTCTTGGGATATTCCTATTCTTTTCCTTGAGCATCCTTGGTTAGGCCTCGCCCTAACCTTTTTGGAATACAAAAACATGCTTTAATAGAAAACTTTTTGTTCATAATGGATCATGAACCTGTGCATCCTGCACATTACCATTCAATTATCAGAATGGTCAATACTCATTTATTATCTTCTATTCATTACATGATGTTTTTCAAAATGTAATATGGGATTCTGGTATATATATATATATATATATATATATATATATATATATATATATATATATATATATATATATATATATATATATATATATATATATATATATATATATATATATAGATATATAAGCTTGTGGCAGTCATTAAGGTTGTGAATTTGTTTTCCCGACAGAGTCTTCATACAGTTGCTCCACAGGGAACTCCTTCAGCATGCAACTTCCTTATTGCATATCCATCATTATTTGTGATGGCCTCAACCTTGAGTTAGCTTTAGCAGTTTACCAAACATTCCATAAGGAATATAAACATACATCTTTGTCATGTACCCAAATTATGCATCCGTACATATTCTGGTTTTGTTAACTTACATCATACATGTGCATCACTTTCAAATTTAATATCATTCATACCTAACTGGTATTAATATCAGGGTTCATATTAGGAATCTCCATAATGCATTAAACCCATGCACTCAAGCATAATTAAACACAGATAAGTATTCATCATGCTATCTTATTGCTTGCACCTTTTTCCATGTCATTCACAGACATGGACATATCAGGATTCTATATCCTTTTCCCAAGGATCTTCCAACCATCCTTATGATCATGTATACACATTCGTGTATAAGTAGGCACATATCTTGCACCTTTTTACCTCATCCATTTACTTGATAGTTTAATTTCATCATTAGTGTCCATTAGTTTGGGATTTCAATCACTTACAAGACTAATCTCACGATCATATCTCATATTGATGTTTCCTTCTCTCAAGGAAATAACCAACCAGGGTCACTTTACTCTTTATGCCACAACGTCTAGAAAGAAAACCTTCTTGCCTCATCATCCACAGGGTTTTACCCATCTCACTTATCTCTGGTCATGAGGAGTTATATACTTCGATTTTAATATAAAGCAGTAACTATAACTGCCAAGGATCCTTCCTGATCCTATCAGATTCCTTTAATCCCACAAGGGTATTAACCATTATATAATCCACCATCATTAGTGCCTGAATTTCCAACTGCCCATGCTTAGAAATAGTGTTACGAACACCAGGTCATCCGTCCTTTGGGCTTCAACTGCTCTGGAAAGAACCCTGACTTCTTCAACTATCCACATTCAAGTCTTATTATAAATGTTAATTAGCGTATCCCTACTCCAGTAAGAGTAGTTATCACTTTGACCAAGGGTTAAAGAAATTATCCTGCTGAAATTCAACAAGAATTCCCAAACTCACAGGTTCAACCTGCAGTCCTTCTCCTTAATAAGTAAATTAAGATAACAATACCTCCTTACATGACTCGTACATGAGCCCAATCAAGCCAAGTGTTGTAACCATGCTCTAATACAAATTTGTAACGCACCCACGATGGGGCATAAAAAATTTCTCTTTTCTTAAAGGAAAAAATCTCCATTGATGGTTCCTAATTTGGAAGGTCAGGGAACTAGTCCGACTTCTGGGTCAAGGATCTCTGATTCTGAAGCCAAATAATTCTCTACAAAATTGATGGTCTCATTTTGTTTAAACACAAAACCTTTCGACTTCTTGGTGCAGGTTTAAGGGCACCCGCGACCTTCTATCTACGTGTTCTAGCGCTCTTCAGCCTGCGGGCACTAGATCCTCTTTAGTAGCCCCTTCCTTCATACAACCCTAGGTGGTGCCCTTGTGCTAATGTGTATTTGCAGGTGAAGGCAAGAGTGGTTTCCAACCAACCTGCTTTTCACCCTACAATCCTTCTCTTGTTTACACGTACCCCATTACTAAAATTGTGGTTGAAATTGCGGTCCGCTTAAGGAATATTATCATTGGAGCATGTCCTGGCCTCGTAATCCCTTTTGTCCATCGATATTTGCACCTTTGGTCCTTCCTGCGATCAACGACTATTATCAATCTTTGGTACTCTCTTCTTTCCTCCTTCCATGCGTCTCCATAGATTTCTACGATCTTTCGACATGTAATTCCCCTCTACACAATCCACTCTCCTCTATGTGGCAATCTACTAGAGTGGAAGATATGTTGCCACCTGTTCCCTTGAATCTACATCTAGGATCTCCTCCATGAGTCTAGCCTTCGGGAATATCATATCTCAAATCCTTTTTCTTCTCTTCCAATACACAAAATCCTACCACGTGTCCTCTTAGATCAGATGGCCTAGGATTACTTTAGGTCTTTACCTGGAGTTCACAGATCTTCGCGACATCTCCTCCTTATCTAATGGCTTCGAGACTTTACCCAGAGTGTTCAGAGCTTTGCCATGTCTCATCTCCTGATCTGATGACTGTAAATAACTTCGAGTGATCTGACAGCTATGATCTGCTTCAACTCTTTGGACTTCACGAATATCAAATCTCAACTGAGAGATTCAATACAATTTTCCCGAAGCTCACAATCTAACACCACGTGTCCACCTTCGCATCAACGACTCTCTTCGTTTCCAGGACTTCAGCCTTCGTCGATTTCAAATCTCAACAACCACAAGTCTCCGAAGTGAATCCTTCCGGAGTTCATGATCTGGTGACATCTATCCAACCCTAGATCAACGACTATCTTTTGCTTCGGCTATTTGGGCTTCGACGATCTCAAACGTCAAATTCTCCTTCAATTTTCTCCTGGAGTCCATGATCTTTCACCATTTACCCCTTTCTATATATAATGGTCTAGATTTACTTCAGGTCTTCGAGCTTCAGCTATTTAAGTTCTCAAACTGAAACTCCAGTGTAACTTTCCCCATAGCTCATGATATGGTGACAAGTGTCCCCTCGTAGATCAACGTCTCTCATCTCTTCGGTTGTCTGCGCTTCGGGTGTTTAAAAGTTACACCTTCACCTCCTTTTGGATCTCTTGTCCCATTGACATGTATCCCCTATTGATCCAATAGTCCAGATCCGTTTCAGCCCTTCGACTCTCCGCGCTTCAGGAATATCAAGTTTCAAACCTTGAGAGATTCTCTCTCCTGTGACTACGAGCGTTAAGACTCGTGCACTTATTTTTGGATCCAACAATAGTTTACCCTTTGCACTCAAACCCAATGGAGGAGATCTGTTCTCCTCTCCTGTGCTATCCTTGTTCACTAGGCACTGATCCAACGGATCAGGCTTCCCCTTACAACCAATCCGACGGTTAGTGTTTATCCTCCTCCTGAGCTTTAGACCTCTCCTGAATTGGAAGATTTTAGATGTCTCGACCTTCAATTTACTTCCTGCGAGCCCTAATGTATGGGTCTCAACTTCCATTTTCCCTCCTGAGCTTACGAACTTGAAACAAGTTCGCCTCTTAGACCTCATCTGCACTTCTAAAAAGCGCTAGTCTCTTATGGGCTTGGTCCTTAGCGAATTTCGAAATCCCACGTACTCCTTGCGTAAATATTCTCGTGTTAGATCGACGGTCCACAAACTTCCTCAATACAATGGTCCAGATCACATCGCAATGAGCGATTCTCCCGTAACGCAAACTTCACACTCACAGATCCGATGGTCAAGGTGGGTCCCGATAGATCCTTGGATCTACGATCCAGATCACATTGTGACTTCGAGTTTTAGAGGATCCATCCCCTTCACGATGATTACCATTATTCATCGATCTTGCAAAGACTAAAGGAGTCGAGGCATTAATGCTTGTGCTCCTCCTTCAAATATAATGGTCATGAAAGACCTCAAATCCTTCCGAACGGATCTGGTCCATTCATCTTCCAAATGAAAGGATATTTCCTTTTGATACTTGAGTCTCTCTATCCTTCCTAAGCTTTGTTATTTATGAATTATTTAAGGGCGTTACGCTCTTTCTCCTGGGCTTAACACTTATAAGGGTCTTCTGCACTATTCTTGCACTTCTTCATCAAGTCTAGAACTTAAGTGGTTCTCAGTCTTTGCTTGCCTCAGAGAGAGCCTATGCATATCAGCACTACTTCTCCTGAGCTTAACCAACTCCATCCTCCAAGGGACTCATAACAACTAGGAGGGTCTACATGCATACATGAAACTGTACCTAAGGTCGATGAACTCACAGTTCGTGGCTCTGGCTTAAGACACCACGGAACGAAAGCATTTACGATTATAAAAACAAATCCAATTCATACATTTTCCTACTTGCCTAATTACAAAATCAAGAAGGAATAAAAGGGATACAGTGTAATCAATAAGCACACATGCCCATCCCTGCAACATTCAATGGATATCCAACTTTAATTTGTAGTACCACTTGAATACACAAGATATGTAATTACATATCTATTACAGGTGGTAGCCAACTAACTGACTGTGGGTGTTCATCCTTCCATGTGACCATAGGCTCATAGGCATTCAATATTAGTACTCTGGACACCCCTGTGCCAAGCCATGATACCACGAGGGAACTCTCGCGGTTCTCAAGGATTCTTTCTCTGTTTCAGCTTCTTCTCGGGTTCTGTTCTCTAAAACTTTTAGAGATTTCTTTCTCTGTCGTGGCCTTGGGTGTGATTTATCACACACTGACTAGGCATCAAGCTTGCGACCTCCTGTTAATCACTCATCGGAGATTTCTCCCCTGTTATCCTTATTTATTTTTATTATATCATTTTTCCTAGTATCATTCTCGACCCATCCCGTTCCTTTTGTCAGAAGGGAACTTGGGTTAGCTTGGTCTGTCATACCCAGTGATACTTCAGGTTGACATTCTGCAGTCACACCATGCTCCCATTCATGGGAGTGGTTTATAATTCAACCATTGGTCCTTTCTTCATTAACTAGTTTCTCTCCTTGGGATCTGAAGGATATCTATTATCCTAATCAACGGAATTTGGGGTTATTTGATATAATGACCCTCTCTTATAGTTTTCACATTCTTTCCTCTAGTGATATCATGGCTAGTAATTTCAAGGCTTCACCCCCACAGTTGGTTATTGGCAACTCAAAAAATAATACATTTACAATGTCCACATGCCTTAGCATGGTAATCCTATTTTATGATTAATTATAAGTTGGGGGAAATAGGGGTATTACAGACCATAATGGTCTGAAGTATTTGTTTTATCATCCTAGTTTGAATGCTAGACATAGTAGATGGTTGGAATTCCTCTGTGAGTATGACTTTGATATCAAGCATATAAAAGGAAAGGAGAAACAATTGGTTGATGCACTCATCAGGAGAGTGCATGAACTGTATGCTATGACCATTATCATGTATCAGACATATCTCAAAGGAAGAATTTATGAAGTTGCAAAAGTAGATTTGTAGTACATGGAATTGGTAACAAACTTACAACAAGGTAAAATGCAGCAGAAGGTTGAGGATTATGAATTGGGAATTGATGGAATTATCTTGTACAAAAATAGAGTTTATGTACCAAATTCTCCAGAATTAAGGAGTGCGATTTTAAAAGAGATGCATATTGTGCCTTATGAAGGACACCCAGGATATCAAAAAACAATATCAGTAGTCAAAATCCAATATTATTGGCCATGCATGAAGAGGGAGATTTCTAATTTTATTGCTAAATGTTTTGAATTTCAAAGGGTCAAGGATGAGTATAGACACCCAGCTGGGTTACTACAGCCATTACCCAGGATTTCCCAGAACAAGCATGATGCAATCATGGTAGTGGTGGACAAGCTTACTAAATTTGACCATTTCATTCCTATGAAGATTAATCATAAAGAAACTAATGTTTTTGATATTTATATGAGGGAAGTAGCATGCTTGCATGGCGTACCCAAGACAATTGTTTCTAATAGAGACCCAAATTTTACATCAAAGTTTTGGAAGGGGTTATTCAAAGGGTTCAGAACAAATCTGAACTTCATCACTGCTTATCATCCTGAGTATGATGGGCAGACAGAGAGGGTGAACCAAGTGATAAAAGATATATTAAGAATGTATGTGATGGACAAACCATCTGAATAGGAATATTATCTGCACTTGGTAGAATTTTCCTACAAGAACGGGTATCAAGAATCATTGAAGATGAGCCTATTTGAATCACTTTATGGTATAAAGTGAAACACCCTAATAATCTAAGACAACCCAACTGGTAGGGCAGTGGTTGGGCCAGAGTTGCTCAAGGAAATCGAAGAAAAAATGTTGAATATTAAGTAGATTTCGAAGGTTGTCCAAGACAGGCAGAAAAGTTATGCTGATAAGAAAAGAACTCACAGGGAATTTAAAGTAGGGGATCATGTATTCCTGAGAGTGAAGGCCGACAAAAGCTCCTTGAATTTGGGAAATTGTTCAAAGTTGGCAGCTCGATATTTTGGGCCATTTGAAATCCTAGAGAGTATTGGTCCAGTAGCATATAAGATTACATTGCCTGCATGCATGTATATACATAATGTATTTCTTGTGTCATTTCTTAAGAAGTATGTACCTGATGCTAATCATGTTATTGATTGGAATGTGATTCAGGTGAAGAAGGAAAGCGCTTTTCTGGTGCATCTGGTTGGTATACTGGATCAAAAAAGCAAGCAACTCTGGCATCAAGCCATAGGTCCTGTAAAAGTTCATTGGACCTGGTAGAGTCCTAAGGACACAACATGGGAGAATGAAGATGCTATGCGGGCAGAGTACCCATATCGTTTTGAATATTTTGAAGATTTTGTTGAATTATGTAAATAAGTTGCGATGAGGATAGTGAAAAAATAAGGGGAGGGGATTATGATACCCCAAGGTCGAGCCCCTGTGAAATGTAATGATGATTGCAGGTTGGTGATCCAAGTAATTTTAAGTTGGTAAACTTATGTTTTTATTAGGCCGAAGAGCCTAGATGTTAAGGTCAGTTGGCCTGATTTTTTTATATGTAATTATGCAGATTATTAATAAAATACATCGTTGTGTGTAGAGCGACCACGAAGAAAGAGTTATGGGGGACTAAGATCCACTAGGTAGGGAAAGGAATGGGGTTAAGAGGCTAGGAAAGAGGGGCTAATATTGAGGGATTAACCCAAGGGAAAATGTATTCCTGAAAAATAATAAAGTTGGGAAAATAAACCCAGTTATCCTAAGTTCCTTTGAGGGGAGGAACAAATTCCAAGTGGAGAGGAGAGTTCTCCTGGAGAGCCAAGTGTCACCCAAGATGCATGCATATTTATGTGGGAAGTTCCATCTTTGTTGGGGGTTCACGAACCATTATGTCCACCTTCTAGAGTAGTTCTCTCTCACCATTGAAACTCTCTCACGATTCTACAAGCTGACCATTATCATCGTTTTCCTTGCTCTCTCTCAACATTCTGACCAGTCTGGTCATTTAGTTTCCCACAAGTTCATACTCAACATGTTAGCCATCCCTTATGTATTTAACACACACAATTAATGTAAGTTCTAAACCTTTTAAGTAAAGAAATGCATACAAATTCTTAAGCAAAACATAAATTAATCAGTGGCTCATACACATAGTACATAGAGTCACTTGAGAGAAAGCCAACCTTCCTCAGTGCCGCACCTTTCAACTCTTCATTTTATTAATTTCACCATTCACCATACAATATATACAATGTTTTAGGTATTCCATAGCTACCAAAATCCTAATCCCTTAATCCAGGATTAATTTAGAAAACCGCTAAAAATAGCAAAATCCGCTAAATAGAAAAAATCGGCCAAAAAAAAAAATTGGGGCGATGCCCTGAATGTTGTGTGTAACCAGGCCCCCGCTAGGAAAGAAACTAATGCACATGACACAAAGGGATAAGGAATTTGGGATCATCAGAAACAATTTTCGAATCTAACGCGCCCACACACACACAGGCAAAGAATATAACACATACCCAACATCCTCCCACTTGATGTTTTCTTTGCATACAAGGGTTCACAGGATTACATAGTCAACAGTCGAGGGCAAGAATGCCCATTGTTACTCTACACTAGGAAAAATTCTCTGTGTTCATAGAATTTTTCAATGAATCTGCAACATTCTTCAAAGTGTCAACCTTTTCCAGCAACACCTTCTTTTCTTCAACCATGTCTCTCACAAAGTGATACTGAACATCAATATGCTTTGTCTTCAAATGATAAGCAAGGTTATTTTCCAGGAAGATTGCACTCTGACTATCACACTCTAATCTCACTTCTTTTTGTACCAACCCAATACATGAGCACAATCTCTATAACCATATTGCTTCCTTGCTTGCATGAGTGGCTTCCATGTATTCAACTTTTGTAGTTGAGAGTGCCACTACAGCCTATCTTTTTCTCATCCAACTGATTGCTCCTCCAAATAGGTTAAAACCATACCCACTTGTGGATATTCTACGATATATATCTCCAACCCACTCTGCATCAACAAATCCATGTATTTCCACCACTCTATCCAATCCTGGTCTTCCTTGGTAGCACAATCCATAATTGGTAGTTCCACACTAATACCTAAAGACCCTCTTTATTGTTGTCCAATGCCCCTTCCCTGGTTTTGACATATACATGCTCAAAACTCCCACTGCATGTGAAATGTATGGTCTAGTACGGACCATTGCATACATAAAACTGCTAACTACACTGGCATACAAAACATGGGACATGTCCTCTTTTTCGTCCTGTGTCTTGGGACACTAATCTACAGACAACTTTACACCTATAGGAATAGGAACCTTGATTGGTTTACTTCCATGCATATTAAACCTCTGCAATATCATCTTAACATATTTTCTTTGATTCAACTAGAGTTTCATGTTTGCATGATCTCTTTTAATCTCCATTCCCATAATGAAATTAGTAGCACCGAGATCCTTCATGTCAAATTTGGAGGATAGTTGTGATTTCACCTCCTTGATAACATCCATGTTATTTCCTACCAACAACATGGCATTAACATACAACACTACATAAATGAAGTGATTACCAACCTGCTTGGAATATACACAATGATCAACCATGCTTCTCACAAATCCAAATCCAAGGATATATATGTCAAACGTTTGGTACCACATCCTAGGTGATTGCTTCAGACCATATAGTGACTTATTTAGCTTAAAAAGCAACTCTTTCTTTCCATTCACTACAAATCCTTCTAGTTGCTTCATGTAGATTTCTTCTTCCAGATCCCCATGTAGGAATGTTGTCTTCACATCCATCTATTCCACTTCAATATCAAAAGAAACATCAATAGATAAAATAAATCTAATAGAAGTTAACTTGGCAGCGAGAGAGAAAATCTCAACAAAGTCAATTCTCTCTACCTGGGAATAACCTTTTGCTACTAACCGAGCTTTGTATTTCTACACTTTTCCTTCTGCATCAAACTTCTTCTTAAACAACCATTTTCTACCAACATATTTTCTTCCAGTTGGAAACTCAACTATATCCCATGCCTCATTCTTTTCCAAGGCATCCATTTCTTCAACCATGGCCTTCTTCCAGAGTTTATTATCATCTAAATTCACTGCTTCCCTGAAATTTTTGGGATCATCATCTGTAATAGATAAATAAAAGTTAGAACAAAAATTAGGTGGATTATACCTTTCTAGTTTACTTCTTTCCCTCACCGATCTCTTCAATATTGGGGTATGAGGTTCTTCTTCTTCTGCTTCATCTTCTTAATATGATTCAAGTTTTGCATCATCCAACTCAAACTCTATTTTCTCAAGTTATTCTTGCCTTGGTAGGAATTCCTGTTTCGAAGCATCTTTTGCCTCTCTAAAAACAACATCCTAACTGTAAACAATCTTCTTAGTTTCTAGGTTCCAAATCTTATAAACTTTCACACCATATTTATAACCCATAAAGATACACATTTCATCTTTATTATCCATCTTACTCCTATTTTCCTTTAGAACATGTACATAATCATCACAACCAAACACTCTAAGATGTTTAAGAGAAGGTTTCTTACCAGTCCATACCTCGTGTGGAGTTTTATCATCCAACGCTGATGAGGGTGATCGATTGACCAGGTAACATGTTGTACCCACTACCTCTTCCCAAAATTCTTGTCCTAACTCGGCACCACTAAGCATGCTCATTTATTTTTCCATTAGTTTCATGTTCATCCTTTCTGCAACTCCATTCTGCTGAGGTGTGTATGGAGTATCCTTCTGCCTTTCTATGCCACACTTCTTACATAATTCTTCGAATTCATTTCCGCAGAATTCTCCACCATTATCTATCCTCAATACCTTTATTTTCTTCTCTGTCTGATTTTCTACCAGAGCCTTAAACTCTTTAAATTTATCAAATACCTCATATTTCTTTCGAAGAAAATGAATCCATGTGTTTCTTGACAAATCATCTATGAATGAAACATAATACACAAATTTACCTAGTGATGGAACATGCATAGGTCCAAACACATCACTGTGTATCAACTCTAAGATCCCCTTTTCTCTTGTAGCACCAGATGGAAATCTTACGCGATTATGTTTACCCTATATGAAATGTTCACAGAAATCAAAATCCAGAGTGCAATTAGACATACCTTCAACCATACAATTACTGTGTAGTGCTCGAAGGCCCTTTTCTCCAATATGCCCCAGTCTTTGATGCCATAGCATGGTATTCTTTCCAGTGAAAATATTGGTCTTGTCTTATTTATTTCTCTGCTTAGGGACAATATAAATGTTACACCCATTAGTATAAGTGTTTCCCAACAGCTTGTATATAATTCCACACTGAACGCCCCTCATCAATAGCATTTCTCCTTGTACCATCTTGCAAGTTCCCTTTCCTAATACAGTATCCACTCCTGCATCATCCAACTTGCTTACAGATATTAGGATCCTGGCTAGTTTTGGAATGTGAAGAACCCCAGTGAGAGTTATAATACTTCCATATTTTATAAACAACTTAACCCTTCCATGTCCCATGATTTGTGTTGTTGACTCATCTTCTAGGAATAAATCACCACAATCATATTTTTCATATTCACAGAACCACTCCATGTGAGGAGTCATATGATATGACACACATTAGTCGATTAACCATACACCATGGTCTGCATGTGTACGTGTAGATTCAAGGTAAATATCACCTCCTTCTTCAGTGGAGGTTTTCTCCTCTGTGGAAGAGGTATTATCAGACCCCTTTGGCTTATCAACCTTCTTAGACTTGCAATCTTTCTTATAATGCCTTGTTTTACCACACTTCCAAAATTTCCTCAAATATTTTCCTCGAGACTTATATTTACCTGTAGATTTAGATCCCCCCCCGAAGACTTACCAATATTCCTGTCTTGCATACAACCTCTTACAAATAAATCATCTATGCTCTGACTATCCATGTTTTTCCGCCTCATTTCTTCAAATAACAAGGATGCAACTACAACCTCATACTTCAATGTAGATTGTGTGGTACTACTAATTGCTACAACCAGATTATCCCAAGAATATGGCAAAGAACATAACAAAGTTATACACTTATATTCTTTTGTAATCGTAATATTAACATATACCAGTTGACTTACCAGAGTGTTAAAGGCATTTAGATGTTCTATAACAAAATCTCCATCTTCCATCCTAAGATTATAAAACTTCTTTCAAAGAAACAATTTGTTTACCAGGGACTTTGATTGATACAAATTCCCTAACTTATCCCATAGTTCCTTGGTCGTAGATTCTCTCGAGACATTCAAAAACACTGAATCTGCCAAGTAGAGTCAAATAGTACTCCTTGCTCTTCTGTCCAACTTCTCCCAATCTTCGTTCGTCATACCAGTAGGTGGTGTACTAGTAGTTTTTTTAATAGTAGGTTGTGTACTAGTAGACTGTGTGACAGTAGACTGTGTACTAGTAGGCTTTGTACCAGGATCCACAAGGATCCATTTTTCTTTGTCTAAAATAAGGTCCTCCATCCTGAGCTTCCATAGCTCAAAGTTTTTACCGTTGAAATTCTCTATCTTGATTCTATAAGAGCTTGCCATTACTCTTTCTAAACTTTAATCACCACTGCAAAATCTCCCACTAAACCCATATTTATCACAGGCCTAAGATAAACTTGATCTATCAATACTGAGCCAAACCCTCAGCAACAAAGGTGTCCCCTTGAAGCCAAAAACGAGCTCTGATACCACATGTAAGTTTTAAACCCATGAAGTAAATAAATGCATACATATTCTTAAGAAAAACATAAATTAATCAATGGATCATACACATAGTACACAAATATTTACCCTGGAAACCCTTAACCGAGAGAAAACTAACCTTCCTTGGTGTCGTACCTTTCAACTCTTCATTGTATTAATTTCACCATTCACCATACAATATATACAATGTTTAATGTATTCCGTAGCTACCAAAAACCTAATCCCTTAGTCCGGGATCAATTTAGAAAACCACTAAAATCAGCAAAATCCGTTAAAATAGAAAAAAACGCCTCCCCCCAAAAAAATGGGGTGCTGCCCCAAACGTTGTGTGTAACCAGGGGGGGGCAAACTTGGCCCCCCTGGGACCCCCCCAAGGAAATTTCCTGGTGCACATGACACAAAGGGATCTTCATATGAAGTTTTTGAATCTAACGCGCCCACACATAAACATGCAAAGAATATAACACATACCCAACATTGAATAAGTATGCAGCTAGAGTCATTTCCACCTTGGTGAACCTCTGTAAATTGTTGAGTCGTCACACTGCCTTACCCAATTTAGGTGGTCATGGATTGAAGAGGTGGGTTGTCAGGCATGTCGTTGAAGAAGCAGATTTTCAGGCATGTGAGAAACTCTCTCTAGGTGAGAGAGTTTGTTGGGAAGTGATTTCTCCTAGAGGGAGTCCAGTACTAGCTTTGAAGCTTTGAGAATTCCTGATCTGGCATGTTGTTGAAGCCCTGGAAGGGAAGTAGAGCAGCCAATGGACTGTGGAACAATGAAGGTGCATATTCCAAAGTTGGGAAAGGAATTTGGGGAATGGGAGTGTGTGAGCAGTGGGCATAAGTAGGCTCCTTGGAGAGAATCCTTCCCATTGCATAGTCAAGTTTCATGTAGCGTCAACCTAGGCCTAGGATTCATTTTCCTTGGGTGGAGTTTAGTTCGAGCTCGGGGGTGACCCACTGGTGAGCATGATGAGAAGGATGGTCTAAGGCTGGGAGGTTTTTGCAAGGTATGCATGTAGTTGGTGGTCATATATTAAAATATAAGTACCAAATATTTGTTCTCTATATGATGTGTATTGTGTACACGTGTTATAATGTTACCGAAATTGTCTGTGTTTATTGCATGTATGTATTATTGTCTCTTCCGCATGAAATGTGTATGAATAGAATGTTGTTTATGTTAGAATTACATCATATATATATATATATATATATATATATATATATATATATATATATGTATATCATAGCGGTAATTGCAGTAGCATGGCCTGGCCTGGTTGGGTTGGGATTCTACAAAATGGTATCAGTGCTAAGAGATATGTCCAAGAAGTGGCATAGCTCAGCCTATTGGTGGTTAGGGACACTACACCTTGCATGTTCCTACATGATCCACCTGAATCTCTAGAAAACATGTTACCATCTTGTAGCCTTACGATTGGTAATGCTTTGTAGTTTAAGTGAGCGAACCTTCTATGCCATAGTTCACTTGGATTTATTGTGTTGTGTACTAATGTTGAATCTGAGTGTCCCTTTAACTTGTATAGACCTTCTTCTTGGATAAAAATTACAATAGCATCATCAAGAGTCTTTCATCGTTCTTGGATAAAAATTACAATAGCATCATCAAGAGTCTTTCATCTTGGCCACATGAGAACTTCACCATCAATAAAAGAAACTCTGAATCATTTATCTTCCAACACTGAGATGGAGAGGAGATTTTTCTTCAAACCAGGTACATACAATACATTCTTTATCTTCAAGGGTTTTCTGGAATCCAACTTGTAGGAGGTTTCTCCTACTCCTTTAATGGGATATTGATAGTCATCACCGAGTTTCACCTTATTAGGTGAATCCTTATGAACCATATCTGAGAAAGAATCCTTGTAACTGGTCATGTGCTTAGAAACACCACTATCAACAAGCCATGTGTCACTTCCATGAGTGA
Organism: Picea engelmannii; assembly: GCA_009831015.1. NCBI lineage: Eukaryota > Viridiplantae > Streptophyta > Pinopsida > Pinales > Pinaceae > Picea > Picea engelmannii. The sequence continues at coordinate 225,874 of ML791508.1, read as the reverse complement.
TTGTTCCTGTGAGAGATGATATCAATACATGTTATTCACTTGAATCATAATATTTTATTTTCTTCTGAGTACATTCATCATCTTCTATAGCATGACAATGATGTCTTTTATTCTGTCCTTTTTTTATCTTCTCTTTCATGAGAGGTCAATTTCTTGCAATGTGTCCCATCTTTTGGCAATATAAGCATTTATAGATTGAGTAATATTTTAGATTCTTTTGAGACTTCTGTGACTTCTGAAACTTCTTGGGGGATGATCCTCTTTCTTGATCTTTCGTTTTCTTGCATGTACTGCTATATCTTGGCCATCATTTCCCAACTTTTCTTCTCTTTCTTCCAATCTATCTTCTTCCTGAGTGAAATCTTCCCACGGTCTATTGAACTTTGTTAGCTTTCTTCTATAAAATATTCCTTGAATAAATGATTCCCAATATTTTGGGAGGACATTCAATGTAGTCATTACTAGATCTTCTTCTTCAACTATGTCTCCAATAACTTCAATTTGTTCTTTGATTTTGGACACCCTTGTGAAGTAAGATTAAATAGTTTTTGAGTTATGCATCACATTCTTGAGTTGTGTCCTCAAGGTCATCTTCTGGTTGATATTATTTCCTTCATACAATCAACATAAGGCACCAAATATGTGTTTCGGGGTCTTTAATGATGAGACATGTGGGATCAAGTGATCCTTGATAGAATTTGCAATGATCATATTTTCCTTAACCAGATTCTTCTTGTGCTTTGCCTTAGCTTCATATCCCTTTGGCTCTGCAACTTCTTCTTTAGATAAAACCTTCTAGATCATTTTCCTCTAGAATGAGCTTCATTTATACTTCCATCACTCTATATTTAAATATAATGATTTTGGAAAGTCCACACTAGAACCAACAAATAAACCCTAACCAACAACACAAGTACTGCAGTAGCAACACAATATCAATAAAGCGTACCTTTTACCAAAACAAGCGCACAAGAAGAAGATATGATAAAGACTTGTTCCCTAGCTGCCACTACTTCTCCTTAGACTTCAGCCCTAGATATTGTTGTTGCACCTCCTTAAACTTTCTCATTGTTTCTAAGTTTGTTTGAGTGTGTCCAAATGAGTTAGGTGCCTCACTATTTATATTATCCTATCCAAGTGAATGGGGCCGACTTCTCTTTCTGGAGCCTTTAAATACTTTAATAATATTCTCCTTGGGCTAACTTCTCTTCTAGGGTTTTCACACATCTGTTTAAGGGTTCTCTTACTTCTGGAATATTCTATTCTAAGTACAAATATTACATTTGGATATTAATACCTCCCGCAGCTGCAAAATTATCAACACCAATGAGGATGCACTAGGAGTTTCCTCAATCTTTGGTTCAGTTGTTGGAGTTCTATTGTGACTCTTCCTTGGTACCATTGTCGCTTCTCCTATGACTCTGGGTGGAAAAATTTCTATAGTTAAGTAGTCTTTGACAATTGTTGGAGCTCTAAATCTTGTTCTAGCTCTGTGCTCCCTCTTTTTACTGTAATTCTAAGTAACAATATCCCATGTTTGGCATCCTTGACTGCTTTTATACCCTTTTACAAGTTGTGCACTGGTCTTCGCACCTTCACTCCTGTCTCATTTACCCATAGTGTGACAGGTGTTTGCGTTAATGGTGCTTTATTTCCAAATCCATTATTGGATTTCTGTTGTGTACTTCCCCTCTATCATGCGTATCAACGACAGTTTTCTTTTATTTCCTATCATTATGATGGCTTTATGACTCGGATTTATGGAATATTTATGCTTTTTTTAACGATTGTTTTATGACTTGTCCTTATCCACTCGTATCTAATGTTTCCTCCTTTGTCATACTTTCAACAGCCTTTTCGTGTGGGATGGTGCAATTACTACTGTATAGTTTATTGCTTTTGATTTGGGTCTCCTTGGTTGGCACATTTTCACCTCTCTGTGCAGTTCCCATTATGATTCTTTATGCATGCGTTCTCTGTCTTTTTTTCTTGCACGGTTCCTCCTATTGTGCATATTGTTGACCCACTTGATAGATTTTTAGCTGACTTTCGTTCACCCTTCCTTTCAACTCTTCTTCGTTAAGTGTTTCCAACTATGCAACACCTACATTTGTCACCTCCTTAATCACATATGGTCCTAACCAGTGCATACATAACTTCCAAGGGTGCTGCATAAATTTTCTATCATATAGTAATACCAAGTTGCCTACCTAGAATTTTTTCAACTTAATGTGTATATCATGCCATGATTTTTCCATTACCTTTTGAACATGCCGAATAAATTCTCTGATCAATCTATCCTCCTCAATTTTCACTAATTTTGATAGGCGTTCCTGTATTGCACTTGAATCTGAAAGGTCCCTGATAGCTACGATGCGCATGTGCAGTAGAATAAACTCCATCAATATTAATGCCTCTTGCCCATATACCAACCCGAAAGGTGTTTTATATGTCAATGTATTTTTGGTTGTCCTATGTTCCCATAGTACCATCGAGACTCTTAAGTCCCATTCATCTCTTCCTACATTGCATATTTTTGTCAGTCCATTCTCTAGGATTTTGTTGAATGCTTCCATTGTGCCATTGGCCTGCGGGTGGTATGACATACTTTTATGATGGTTAATTTGGAATTATTCGGTCAAATTTTCTATGGTATGATTGATGAAGTTTGTCCCTTGATGACTCATCAATGTTCTTGGACATCCAAATCAAGTTACTATGTTCTCGAACAAAAAGTGTGTAGAAGTTTTTGCGCTACAATCCATAATTGGTACAAATTCTTCCCATCAGGTCAGATACTTTGTGGCTGTAATAATGTACCTAGGCCTAGATCATCTTGATGGTGGATTTATTGGTCCATTGAAGTATTTGGCTTATCAAAAACCTGTAATGTAACTTGTGGATTCAATGAAATCTCATCCCTTCTGGAGAGATTTCTAACCCCTTGACAAATATCATATATCGGAGAATATGTCTTTGCATCCATGTTGAGTGTAGTCCACCATAGTCCCACACATAATATTTTATGTGCAATATATTTACCTACATAATGTCCTCTTACTATCTCATCATGCACTTCTTCCAATATAATTGCTCTTTTGTGTTCAACCGCACAACGTCACAAAATTCTATCAGCGCCCAATTTATATAGGCTTCCTGTAATCAATTGGTAGTCTGCGGCCTTCACTATCAACTACTATTTTTGTGAAACCATCATGTCTGAGGAGGACATCCCCGTACTTAAGAACTATACAATGCTTGTAAAATAATTGTCCACCATCTTAACTGAAGATAATTGTGCATGTGGCAAGGTATCATCCAAGTTTCCTACCTCTTCTCTCGAGAGTATGTGTGACAAGTGATCCTGCCCTACATTGAGTTTACCTAGTTTTACTGCTAATTCAAAGTCATATTCCTAGAACAATAGGATCCATATGAAAAACCTCCCGCCCCCAACATAGGCTTCTTGATGAGATATCTCAGCACAAAATTATCGATGTACATCTTAAAGTTTGAGCCTAGTAAGTAATGTCTGAACTTCTGTAGAGCATAGACCAGGGCCAATCCCTAACGTTCTGTTGTGGTATATTTTTTTTGTGTTGTTGATAGTTTCCTACTTGCAAAAATAATTGGATGATATATGTCTCCCTCACCTGGCTATGGAAATATCGTGCTTAATTTTATTGATGATGTATCCACATGTAAATGAAATTCATTTTTATAGTCTTGGAAAATTAAGATTGACCCAATTACTAACTTTTGTTTCAATGTGTCCAGTCCTTTCTGATAGTCATCATTCCATTGGAACTTTGCTTCTTTTTACAGTAATTTTTCCATTGGTGTTGTAATCTATGTGTATCCTTTGATAAATTTCCTATAATAACCAGTGTGACTCAATTTTGCACGCAACTATTTGACTGATGTGGGTGGTTGTAAGTCCATAATAATTGCAATCTTTGTAGGATCAACTACTAATCCTTATTTGCATACCATGTGTCCCAATAATATTTTGAATGGTGTGAAAAAAATACACTACTTTAATTTTAAGGATATCTGATGTTCTCTACACTTATCCAACATCAATATTAACAATTCAACATGATTCTGTAATAGGATAAATATAGTCCAATCATCCAAGTAGACTTCAAGAAACTTATAAATAAACTCCTTAAACACTGCAAAAACTACTATTGAAAATACCATAGGTGCATTATTTAACCCAAACGACATCATTGTGTATTGAAAACTTCCCCATTCTATCATAAATGTAGTCTTATGTCTATATTCCTATGCAATTCTTATCTGATGGTAGCTTGAGAAACCATCTGTGAACGAATACGCTTCTTGTTCGCCTACGTTTTTTAGTACTTCATACGTAAATGGTGTTGGGAATGGATCGTGCAGGCATGCATCATTTAGTTTCCTCAAGTCAATGTAGATTCTTATACCCATGTTTTCTTGTCCTGCACCACCATGGGGCTTATCCATTCTAATTCTTCAACCGGTTCAATGATTCCTACTTTTAACATGCAATCTATTTCCTCCTTTACCTTTTTTTTGTATCTTGGGTTCTTTCTATAGGGTCTCTATTTCATTGGTTTAGTGCTTAGTTTCAATGCAATTTTCATCTCCCCTAGCTCACCCACTATCACTTTCATGTATAAGAATGTAGTTAGGAATAGGTCTTGGTATTCACACAATAGATCTGCTATATTTTCTATGGTTTCCTAATGCCAGTAATATCCTATCTATGCAAACTTAGGGATTTCCTTTGTCTCAATATTAAATTTTCTTGTCTTGACTGGCTACACATATGTTGTGGATTCTTGCTCTGGGCCCTCTAATATGTGTTCCCCCGCTATTTATGGTACTTGGATATTGCAGGGATCTTCATCATCCTTATCCTCATGTGTAACATTGTAACAATCCAATAACATGTGAACCGTCATAGAGGTGTTGTGTGTGTTGCACACAGGTATTACTTCCGTTGATACTTCTTCGGTGAAGATTTTATGTTTAATCACTTGTAGCGTTGTACTTATTAGTGGAAACTCATTCTGAAAGGTAAATGCTACTTGGAATATTTGAGTTATGTAATCCCATTCTATTGTATCTCTGCATATTTCCAGTTCTAAGTACTAGTTCTTTGGGATGGTGTAAAAGGTATGTATGAACCTGTGTGTCCATTCTTTTCTTATTACTAAGCTCCATGATTTTTCACACCACGCAACATGATCTATTGGGTTTCCTTCCCTGATATACTTCTGCATCATGTCTCTCTCATCAATATTGAATCTTACTTGTATTAGTTTCCTACACTGTTGCCAGTCTTCTATGTTTTCTTTGTGTATCTCCCACCATCTGGCTGGGGTTGATTTCAATACAATGTCCACATCTTGGGGTTGAAGATGAAAAGTACATGTGCCTCGAATGTATGTACAATTTTTTTTATATATATCAACCCGTCATACTTAAGTGGTTTTCATAGTTCTATTCTAATCCATCATATTGATTTGGTCATGCATGCACATCACCATGTTGAGACTTCATGCATTCTCTGCTGCCAATTTTCCAGACCTACTTCTAATTCTAATGTACATGAACTGATGCTTCTCCAACTCAACGCACTGTCTGTGGTAGGGTTAACATAGTCATTGATCCTCACAATTATGTTATACAGGTTTTCAATTTCATCTCCCTTTGTTGGTTCTATATACCTCCTTCATTCTTTTGTGTCTAATGGTGCAGTAACTTTCAGTTCTCCTACTTCAAATATCATCTCACTCCCTTTCATATTTATAAGGGCTTGGCTATCGAAGGCCCATTCTATTCCCATTAACGCTGGGTATTATTGGTTTTCATCCACAATATTGATAACTTCAAAATTTGTGACACTTCACACTCCATCTATATTCACAGGTATTCCTATTAATCTTCCAATAGGTACTATTTTGTACTGGTTTGATAATCTCAATTGAATGGGTGACCCAACTAACTTAGTTTTCCCCATCATTTCCCATGTATTCTTAGGTAACACGTTCACATTGGATCCCAAGTCTAAGATCACATTGTCTATGTCGTATTCTCCAATCTGCGCACTGAACCTGAACTCTCCATTGGTTATTTTCTTGCGCAATAGTTGGTTCACTAGTTTCTTTTCAGTAGGAACTACCTTTCCTTGTGTGCAGTGACTGATCATAGAGCATAATGTATGCAATGCCTTTTCATCTTCAACCATCTATAGGAAACTTTTCAAACATTTTCCTAAGGTACTTACCTTCTCTAGCGATCCTTTGTTCATGGCCTTGTCATCAGTGAGAGGCCTATCTACCATATGTGGTGTAGAATATGTTGACGCTTCCCACTCTTGTCGTAATAGTTCCTCCCTCGCCTTTTTATATGTCTATTTTTCATCTCGTGGATCAAATGTTGGCATGGGTACTTTTGATTTCTTTACCCATTGCTCAACATGTTTCCTTTCATTGGTTTCATTTGTCCCTGTTTTGGTTCCTCCACATGTAACAAATGCTATTTTGGGTCCTTCTTCCCATATCTTGACTGATATCTTTTGAATGTTCAGAGTCCGGTTTTCATCACCTTTGTCCTACCACTTTGTGAGAAATTGTGTATAGTCCTTTGTCACATGTTCTAACACCTGACAGTAAGTGCATGTTGTGCATGGGTTTTGGAAAAGGTTTCCTAGTTGGTTACAGTTATAGAATATTATGGGGCCTCTTCCTCCTCTCCCTAAGTTTGATCTACATCTACCCCTATTGAATCCTCCTCAGTTTCCTTGATTAAATCCTCTTTGATTATTGTATTGTCCTCCCCATTCTGTTGCAACATTCTTCTCCTGGATTCTATACATATCTAATGTGCACTCCCTCATCGGATCAAATTCACAACAATCATTATCTTTATGTCCCACTGATTTGCAAAAGATACATAATAAGATTATTGGGGTACTCTAATATTTCTGTAATAATTGGCACTCATGGGGGTTATATCCCCATTTCTTTCATATTTTGCAGTATCATCCTACTGGTAGTGGGTTTGGTGCCCCAAATGCTAAGTACTACGTAAAGGATGGAAATTCATCTTTATGGTGGCCTTCAGTCCTACACTTGATGCACCATACTTGTTCTTGTTTCTCTTTCCCCTTCATGATTTTTTCCAACTGAATTGTTATTGTAGCTAATTAGTTATGTATATGTGTCATTCCACTATTGTCTCTGACTGAAGAGGCTTCCAAATTCATTGCAATCTCCAACGCATCAGACTATGAAATAACCTTTTTTTGTACTAAAGGATTACAGATGTGGGGTAGCAAGCCCTCAATAAACCATTATCAATGTTATTGATAGGGTATTTGGAATGTTAATCTACCTATCACATAATTGAATCTTTGATTGAGATCGCATACTGAATCAGTCTATACTTTCTTGATCTCCTTGATCTCGGTAATGTATCGTGACTCATACTTTGGTTTCTTGAATTGTTTTAGTAATTCTTGTGTGAACTCTGCTAATTTCCTTGTTTGGCCTAGTGGTGTGGTACTTTGGAGATTCATGTACCAGACTAGCACACATTCTCTAAAGGTTGTTGCCAAATGCGCAATATTTGCACCATCATCGTGGAAATTCTTTGCATTCCAAATGATTTCACATATGAACATATGTTGTTCTAGGTATTTCGATCCAATTCCTTTGAACTTTGGTAATATTAGTGTGTTATCTACTCTTTCCATGTTGATGTGTGTAGGACCTCTTCCTGGTGATACTAGTTGATTCTGATTAACTATACTACTACTATTAATATGGTCATTGTTGCTCTGACCTCCTCTATTGATTACAAGTTCTCTGGAGAGGTCTCTAAATGTTGTCTCAAATTCAGGTGACACACAATAGGTTGTGGTTTTAACCTAGGACTCGGCTTGACAAGGACTTACTGGTTCTTATATAACTGGAATGAACTGGATATCTTCTTATTCTCCCTCTATATATTGTACTTCTATGATATGTATATCTGCATGATGTTTCAGGTACTCACTACGATGCTCTCTCTCTTCAACCATAGTTCTCAACTTATTGTACCTTCTCCCACTGTGAAAAACTCCAAATTTTTCTTCTCCTTATGATATCCCTTCCTGTTTCTCCTACATTCTCAATCTTCCCTTCATTTTTCCATTTTTCCTACCCTCAAATCATCTCCCGGTCAGCAACCCCAGTCCCCTTATGTGAGAAAATTTTCTTATCTATCCAACTCCATCGTCATTACTTCCTTATCACATAGCCACATTTCTATCTAGGTAGTTAAAGAATTTATGAATCTTCCTCGCGGGCTCTTAAAGAATTCTCTTTCTGTGACATTATAATCATGGTTACAGTCTATGGTGAATTTTGTTATGTAGCCTCCCAATATACTATCCATACAAAAGTCAATTGGGTGGGCAGTCCTGTTGTTTACTAATTTCACTTGTGCCACTAGTTCAGGAGTCCAGTTCTTTGTCACAACTAGTTTATGTCTACCAGTCTTTTCCACAAATCTTTCCAACCATTCTACTAAAAGTTTTGGGAATTTTCTGTAAAATATCTCATGCAAGTCTATGTACACATACCTTTACAAACATTGTTTTTTATTTAGCCAAGGGTTTTTATTCTCCTTCTAGGTAAATTCTTGTTCCTTTTGTTCTGGCCATTTGGTTATCTCCTTCCTCATTGGTCTCCAAAACATTCCCTCACTTCCATATTTTGGGTCCCAGCAACGGAACCATTTGTTGGCATGAAAAAAGGTAGGTTCAATACCCTAGGTTCAAGTTACTTAGTCCAACACAAACCTACAAACACCGACCCTTTTGGCATCACCTGCATGCAGGTGAATTCTCACTTGTGGTATCTTCATGCGAACTCCAGGAACCATGATTCTACAGCATTGAGGGAAATATTGGAAAACCACTATGTCATATCTATAGGATCCTGTTGCACACTAGACCCTTGTTACCATGAGATCATTACTTAGTTATATATGCACACATACCCATAGTTATGTTATTTAGTGGTTAAACATGCTGTCATGGTTACTACACACTACTATATCATCATCAACATTAAAGATAAACATACATTCACATTACAGACACGAATTAAAATCCAAAAACACATTTCTACATAGGGTTACCGTGGTTCACTCCACTTCGGGATACGTCCACAAAAGATCAACTTATTTATTATATTTGAGTGTCTTTTTTTCACTCTGCACTACAATGGATGCTTAGCATACAATTCTCCTCACATATGTATATTTTTTATAATGGTATTCACTTAACAACTCTCTTTCTCTCTATCTACATCTATCTCTCTTTGGACCCCATGAAATTGCGACACCCTTTACATATTTATACACTATGATCAGAGAATTTTGACACCTCATTGTGAGTTGGCTACAACTCATGCTCGACTAGTGACAACTCATTAAGAGCTAGATACAACTCATGCTCGTTTGGTTTTCCCAGATTTTGCACTAGTTGTTCTTTCTTGTCCCTCATCTTATCCTCTTTCCTCTCTCTTATTTCTTGATCTTCTTGATCTTATTTATCTTATTTATCTTCTTCTACCTTCTCCCTTCCAATGCCTTTTCCATGTACCTCATATGTTCTCAATTTTCCATCCCCAAAATTGCTTGCCCAACAACATTCAAATATATTACCCTCTAAATTATCTTTCTAATGGCTATACTTATCTCTCAAACTAATTTGTGAGATAAAATTTATAGATCTTTAAAATCCGCAGTTTCACCCCTTTTTGCACTTGTTTCACTGGTAACAAAACTCTCAAGGGATATATTCTCTCTCTTGTAGAAGGAAATATGGCAAGAACCAAGAATTTTGTTTATATTGGGAATTGATAGTATTCATGATTTGAATACACATCAACTCTCAGATTTAGGATTTGATCCTCCATATAAACTTTTCATCAATCTATATTTGAAAAGTTTGTTCTTTCTCTCTTCCTCCAGACTTATAATTTTTGGAAGAAAATGACTATCTCCCAAATTGAGCAAAACTAACAAAACAATCGTTAATACAAATTTGTTCGAACTGATAAGTAGGTAAAACTTAAACTAAATATTTTTTTCTGGATTGGTGATCTAGGGTCCATTTTCGCCTTTTGAAGTTTTCAAAAATCCCCCAAAAGTTCCCGGGAATAATGATTTTGTCCTATTTCGACATCCCCACTCCAAACCATTTTGCGTTTTGTCAAAATCCCAATTGGGTATCTTCATGCCTACTTTTTGGACGCTTAAAATAAATTCACCTTTATCTAGTCCTTGGTTACTCAGCCAAACCCAAATATTTAAAAGCCATTAATTTATGTTTTTCAAAAAATTAAAGAAGAATAAGCCAATGAGGCTCACTCACACTATTGTATCCCTCGTTATTACCGACATACTCATTAAATTTCACTTGATTCTGACTTCTTCTGCTCCTATTATGGACAAAACAAGTTTTTGGTTCTAGGTTCTTTTTTGTAAACATCTCTATTTTTTCCTTCCCTCTCTCTCTCTCTCTCTCTCTCTCTCTCTCTCTCTCTCTCTTCTTTATTTTATATTATTTTATTTCTTCTATTCCCTTCTCTCTTTTTTTCTTTATTTGTGATTTCTTATATTTTTCCCTCGCCGACCTTTCGCCGCCAAAAGTTCTTTCTCATCTGACATTTTAGTGAATTGAGAATATATGTCTTCAATTATGTTTCAATGGAGCATATTCATACTAGAATTGGACTCATCATATGTTGAAGACCTAAAATATCTATATGGCAGGTAATTTGATGATTAAAATGGCTTTTGACTGTGCTTAAAAACTAAAACAAGAAATTTTCAATGAAGAACAAATTTTTACCTTTAATATGCATATTATGTCATTATACTAGTTGAAATGGTAAAAAAGGAAAGGTTCTGTTAAAAAATAAGGGTGGATGGATTGGTAAAAACAAAATCAAATTGGAACCCAACATCTCCCCTAGAGAGAGCGTATTGCATGTCCCTATGCAACAAAATTGAAGTCAATTATTGATCAAAATTTCAAAATTGTGTGACCTACTTCTTTAATTTCTCCTTGTTGTTACAATGAGAAGGTTCAGGTTTGATATGGAAGGAACTTGTTTTTTTTTTTATGTTTCCTCAACCTTACTAGCAATCTTTTATTCTATTGTATGGTTTTCAAATTTTCACTGTATCATTTCTTTCCAATTTTCCTCAAAGATATATACTTATGCTTAAGTTTTTGGTACTTCTCTCTGACTTTAGTACTCTAGTCTTGGAGCTTTTCATTATCTTTTCAACTTCTCTATCCAAGACCTCTATTTCTTGAACTTTATTCTTTAACTTATTGATTCTTTTCTTCTTCTTCTTCAAATTTTTAGTCAAAGGCATAAATGGAAATGTACACAACATGAATCGTTGTAGATTAATTTTCTGTGAAAACTAGAGGCTCCTCAAAAGTTTGTTGTCCTTCAAAAATTTGTTCCTCAATAATATGAGCTCCATTACCTTGATTAGTATGAGCCTTTTGTTCATCAATAGTTTCTTGGGTCTGATGTTTGTCAATAATTTGTTGTATCTTCTCATCCTTTGTTCTAGTTTCAATGTCCTTAATTATTGAGCTTCTCATTCTAGGATTTCTAGTCATATTTGATGCTTTCTCTTGAATTTCTTGTTTGTATATGTCCATTCCCCTTGTAAACCTACTTGATGATGATAATAATTTTTTGGAGCTAGAATTCCTTATTTTATTTGCAGGTTTTGAACCCATGACCTCTATTGATTCCTGTGAACCTTCTTTTTGGGGTGGTTCTTTTTTTGATTTTCTACAATAGTTGGCTCAAGGTTCACAATTTTTGCAGGAATTTATGGAATCTATGGTGTTTCATTAATTTCCATGGTTTTACATTCTTCATAGTTTCCTGGAATCTTAGGATTTACTTCCTCATTTCTCTCTTCTTGAAATCCATCCCTGTTGTGGAATTATTCCCAAGTATGATTTACCTTCCTTAATTAATTTAATATAATGAATTTAACCAGTGCATTATGATAAAGAAAAATATATTTATTCAAAGGATTCTTTTGCACACTATCTGCCATTTTTAACATATTTGTAAAAGGGAAAAGTCTACATTGATCCTTTTATTTATGTCTTTTAAATGCTAAAGGAGATGAATATGGTACATGAAGACAATATTATACCTCCCTTTGCATGTCATATATTTTTGTAGGAAAAATGTTAGGTCCCTCCATGGATCGTTGAGACAAAATCATGGAACTCCTTTTGACCAATTTGGATTCTTGTTTGAATTGTTCAGGAACAAAATACAAATTCTCCCTTTCAATTGTTGGATTTTAAACCATTTTTTTCCATTTCTTCCTAACCCTGTAATCTCAACTAACAATTCCTCACAAACCATAACTGAAATATCCCGAATTCGTGCCACTTCCCCATTGAAGGTTTCTGCAAAGGCCCTAGTTCCCAGGGTATTATACCCTTGAAAATTTTCACACAATTGGAATAATCCTACCCTTTGAAATATGATTTTGTAGGTTGATTAACTTTCCAGCAACGTTGTACCCTGAGGTTCATACTGTGAAAATCCTGTAACTACCATAGTTTTATTACCTTGTTCAGTTGAGAATGTTGGGTGATAATTTGAAATTCTCTATAGAAAATGAGGTCAAGAATATTGGAGATTGTTTTACCGTTTAAAGGCTTTGGATTCAATTCAAAAGGCTATTTTAGTTAATAATTAATGATAGACTATTAGTTATATCATAAATTATCATGCATATAGGAAATGATTACCCATGAAGTTTTCCATGATAGGAAAGAATTATGGGATGTAATGTCCCTAATCCAAACCTTTTGTAATTGTACATATAGGCTAGTGATCCATTAGCACTAAGTTCTAATGTTTCACGCACATGAGTAGTGGATGGAAAATTGTTATCGAAAACAGGGTGCACACATTTCACAGTGTTGCATGCAGTTGGGTAAGTGTGTGGGAATGAACTAGGAGTGTGCA
>ML791508.1:199335-212729 GCA_009831015.1 Picea engelmannii | reverse complement strand
TATATATATATATATATATATATATATATATATATATATATATATATATATATATGGTTGTATATTTATTGAGTCTGAAGATATTGTGTGATTATGAGGTTGGTGAGCTGGGACGTAGCTAGGCCAATGCACCTATCCATGCAAGTTTAATCATACAAAAGTATTAATATAGTATTACATCATTGTGTGTAAATAGAGTTAGATGAAAAGAGATGGGGGGTTGATTCCACCCAAAAAGGAAAAGGGAGTGATACTTAAGTCTTACGAAATATTTAATAATATTTCTGGAAAAGCGTAATGTTATGGATATGTTTATCCTAAGTTCTCAAGGGTTGGGAATGGATCACCAAGTGGCTTAAGATACTTCTAAAGGTGACAAGTGTCAAGATTAAGTAATTCATTATATATTTTCAGCCTTGGCATATTCGGGGGGGAGGGGGAGGCTCTCATGAGTAGAAGGGGGTTATACAGTATGGGAAATTTTATTATTACCTTATCTTCACAAAGAATATTGTAAGGGGTTTATGTACTATAATCCGAGTCTTTATGTCGAAGAAGTGGGTTTTCAGGCCCGTGAGCAGTCTCTCTGGGTGAGATATTTGCTGAGAAATGTTCCCTAGTGTGTTGGGAATTAGATGCAGGGATTAGAGATTTCCTGTCCAGACTATTGTTGGTAAACCTAGAAGGGAGGTGGGGAAGAAAAATGATTGTTGAGTAGAGAAGGGGAAAACTTCCTTGGGTGTGACAGGTGTGTGGGGAATGAGAGATTGTAGGGTAGTTGCAACAATGGACATCTTAGACTCAACAATTATGTTGAGTATCATACCTTAGCCTATCACTAGGAACCTTTTTTCCCTGTTGGAGTTAAGTCCCAACTCGAGGGTGACCTGTTGCTAAAAGATTATGAGAAATTTTTTTATGGTTGGGATGAACGTCTGAGTTATGTGCATAGTTGGTGATTTTCATAAAATATAAGTGTATTATGTGCTTGTCTCATTTTCGGTGTGCATATTTATTTATGTTTGGTATGATTTAATTCTTGTATGTTATCGCATATAAGTAATTGTTGTCATGTTGTATTTTGTTGCTTGAACATGTCAGAATGGTGCTTATAGCCTGTATATGTAGCTATGCATGAGTATGGAAAATGTTGATAGTTTTCCTGTAAGCTAACCTTATGATTTTGGTATGAGCCTCTAGGGAAATATTGAATGTTCGTGCATGCATAGTGTTGGGTATGTGTTATATTCTTTGCATGTGTGTGTGTGGGCGCTTCAGATTCGACAACTGCATCTGACAATCCCTCGTTTTTTCTATTTTTAGTGGTTTACTAAATTAATCCCAGATTAATGGATTAGGGTTTTGGTATCTACGAAATACCTAAAAACATTGTATATATTGTATGGTGAATGGTGAAATTCGATAATGAATATAAGAAAGGTTTTTCTGGTTGAGGGTTTCTGGTATAAATCTCTATGTACTATGTGAATGAGCCATTGATTAAATTTTGTTTTTCTTAAGAATCTATATGTATTGATTTACTTCATAGGTTTAAAACTTGCATGTGGTATCAAAGCTCATTTTTTACTTTAGAGGGACGCCTTTGCTGTTGAGGGTTTGGCTCGGTCTTGATAAATCAAGTTTATCTTGGGTCTGTGTTAAACCTAGGTTTAGTGGGAGCTTTTGTAGTTGTGATTTGAGTGAAGAAAGAGGAATGGAAAGCTCTTCTAGAATTGAGATAGAGAAGTTCAATGGTAAAAACTTTGAGCTATGGAAGATGGAGGACCTTCTTGTAGAAAAAGAACAATGGATCGTTGTGGATCCTAGTACACAGCCTACTAGTACACCATCTACTAGCACACAGGCTACTAGTACACAAACTATCAGTACACAAACTACCAGTACACCACCTACTGGTATGTTGAAGGAAGATTGGGAGAAGTTTGACAAAAGAGAAAGGATTACTATTCGACTTTGCCTAGCAGATTCGATGTTGTTGAATGTCTCAGGAGAGTCTACAGCGAAGGAACTCTAGGATAAGTTGCAGAATTTGTATCAATCAAAGTCCCTGGTAAACAAGTTGTTTCTTCAAAAGAAGTTGTATCATCTTAGGATGGAAGATGGAGATTCTGTGACAGAACATCTAAATGCCTTTAATACTTTGGTAAGTCAACTTGTCTCTATTAATATTACGATTGCAGAAGAAGATAAGTGTATTACTTTGTTATGTTCTTTTCCAGACTCTTGGGATAATCTGGTTGTATCAATTGGTAGTACCACTCAATCTACACTGAAGTATGAGGATGTAGTTTCATCCTTATTATCTAAAGAGATGAGGCGGAAAAGCATGGATGTTCATAACACAGATGATTTATTTGTAATAGGTCGTACCCAAGATAGGAATCCTGGTAAGCCTTCAGGGGGAAGATCTAAATCTAAAGGTAGATCTAAGTATCCAAGAAAATCTTTGAGGAAATGCTGGAAGTGTGGTAAAATAGGGCATTATAAGAAAGATTGCAAGTCTAAGAAGGTTGAAAAACCAAATGGATTTGATAGTACCTCTTCCAAAGAGGTGAAAACCTCCACTGAAGGAGGAGGTGATGTTTACCTAACATATACAAGTACACATATAGACCATGATGTATGGTTGATCGAGTTAGGTGCATCATACCATATGAATCCTCATAGGGAGTGGTTATATGAATATGAAAAATATGATGGTGGTGATGTATTCCTAGGAGATGACTCGATAGAAAAAATCTTGGGACGTGGAAGGGTTAAGTTGTTGCTAAAAGATGGAAGTATTAGAACACTCCCCGGGGTTCTGCACATTCCAAAACTTGCTAGGAGCCTAATATTTGTAAGAAAGTTGGATGATGGAGGAGTGGATATTATATTTGGAAAGAACACTTGCAATATGGTACGAGGGGCAATGGTGTTCATGAGGGGAATTTGGTATGGAACTCTATACAAGTTGTTGGGAAGCACTTATACTAATGGGTGTAACAATTTTGTTGTCCTTGAGAAGACAAATAAATAAGACAAGACCAATATCATCCCTGAAACGAAGACCATGATATGGCATCAAACACTGGGGCATATTGGATAAAAGGGCCTTCAAAGACTACACGGTAAAGGCATGGTTGAAGGTATGTCTAATTGCACTCTGGATTTTGATTTGTATGAACATTTCATATATGGTAAATAGAATCGATTAAGATTCCCATCTGGTGCTACAAGAGAAAAGGGGATCTTAGAGTTGATACACAGTGATGTGTTTGGACTTGTTCCTGTTCCATCCTTAGGTAAAGCTATGTATTATGTTTCATTCATAAATGATTTTTCAAGGAACACATGGATTTATTTTCTTAGAAAGAAATCCGAGGTATTTGATAAATCTAAATAATTTAATGCTCTAGTAGAAAATTAGACAGAGAAGAAAATAAAGGTATTGATAATAGATAATGGTGGAGAATTCTGTGGAAATGAATTCGAAGAATTATGTAAGAAGTGTGGTATATCAAGGCAGAAGACTACTCCATACACTCCTTAGCAGAATGGAGTTGCAAAAAGGATGAACAAGACACTGATGGAAAAAGAAAGGAGCATGCTCAGCAGTGTCGGGTTAGGACAAGAATTCAAGGCAGAGGCAGTGGGTACAACATGTTACCTGGTCAATCAATCACCTTCATCAGTGTTGGATGATAAAACTACACACGAGGTATGGTCTGCAAAGAAACCCTCTCTTCAACATCTTAGAGTGTTTGTTTGTGATGCTTATGTACATGTTCCAAAGGAAAATAGGAGTAAGGTGGATAAAAAGGATGAAAAGTGTATCTTTATTGGTTATAAAGATGGTGTGAAAGGTTATAATATTTGGAACCCAGAAACCAAGAAGACTGTTTACAATTGAGATGTTATTTTCAGAGAGGTAAAAGATGTGTCCAAATAGGTATTCCTACCAATGAAAGACGAACCTAAGAAAACAGAGCTTGAGTTGGATGATGCAAAATCTGAATCATCTGAAGAAGAGGAAGTAGAAGAAGAAGAAGAAGAACCTCATACCCCAGTATTGAGGAGATCAGTGAGAGATAAAAGGAAACCAAAAAGGTATAGTCCACCTGATTTCCATTCCAATTTTGCTTTATCTATTATTGATGATGATCCCAGAACTATCAAGGAAGTAGTGAATTCAGAGGATAGTGACACATACAACGCCACCTCTTCCTCGACAGAGTCACTACGCGACCTCATGGTATTAAGGATCGTTCAATCTATTTTATGATCCAAAGTGGCTCTTTCGATTCCTTGCTGGAATCTCCTTCCAATTGATCCACAGGTCCTTTCGAAAACTCCCCTGTGCGAACAACACTAGGTGCGAGCTCCACTTTTCCCAAGTGACCACAGCGCTATCACCAAGGCCCAATTCCAAAGGCACTTGTGGCAACTCGCCACTTCGCGAGTTTGTGAGTCGAAACTCCCAACTCTTCCTTTCTAATCTTGTGATACCCGAAATGTCGATACGGGTATGGATCCTCCTTGTCAGCGCCCTCTACGTGTGACCAACGGCTAGGCTAAACGCTATCTCCCGTCGCAACTTTGCGACTTCACAAGTCGAAGGGTTGAGCTCTCATTCTCTTATCCCACGAATCCCTGAGATGTGAGATGTCAACAGAGTGTTGACTCCTTTCTCTAGGTGACATGTGTCCACCTGTCAATCACGCGGGCCCCACCTTGTGGTTCTACCATGTGTTCACACAAGCCTCCACTCTCGGCGCTTCACGAATTCTGATGTTGAAAGTGACCCCTCTCAACCTTCGAACCCCCAAATGCACGATAGGCGATGGGGTTCTTGATCCAATGGTCATCCTATTCTCTGGATCCAATGGTTGTCCTTGCTCATGATTTTGCAACTTCGCGACTTGGAGCACCCAATCCTTGGGCTCTCACCTTGTGAACCTCCGAGTTCGCGAAGCCTACACTCAGACTTCTTTGGCACTTTGTCGACCCCACGATTTCTTCCACCTGTCATCCTCAGATGGATGGTCCTGATCTCTTCATGAATTCACTACTCGCGAAGTCGAAAGACTTCCCTCTATGACTCCTGATGTCCGAATCCACGATATGGGCGATCTCGCGACACCTGTCCTCCTCTGTATGGATGGCTTCGATCCTTTCGAGACTTTTCCAGATGCGAAGTCAATATGCTCACCTCTATGAGTCTCGGTACCCGAATCTTCGAAATGGACGATTTCGCGACACACATCCTCCCGCAGATGGATGGCTCAGATCTAATTCGCCCTTTTGGGATTTCTGATGTTGAGGGCCCGAACTTTCGTCCTCCAGGCTCACGAACTCCCGAACATTGAAATTTCGATACCAAATCGTTTAGGAATTTCACCTCTGCTTGCGAGGGTTTAAACCTTGAGCTCCTGGACATGAATCCACGGTTCATATCTCCTCAGCTGATCTGACGACAGTTGTTTCTCCTTCTGAGCTTTGGCGCTTTTCTTCCAACACTTGGAAGAATTCCAAATGTTCATAGGCCTCGACCTTTGTTCTCCTTTACCTACAAGCTCTTCGACTTGAGTCCTCGCCTGCGTGTATAAAAACGTTGTCCCTCCTGAGCTTTTCTTTCAAATCCTCAAAGGATTCTTTGACTCCTGCGCTTCTGCAGTGTCTTTGCACCCAAAGTGTTGTCTCTTCTAATCTTTCCTATTACTCAGAGTTCTACGGAAATAAATCCCTTTTCCCTTCTCCTTCAGATGGAGAACTTGGATGACCTCCTGGCTGTCCTTCACTCAAGAAACCTCTTACTGAGTGTTTAAGGGTGTTCAACAACCCTGCGAATATCCTTCAGTGGAATCTTCTTCAATCTTTGAACTAAGAGTTCTTTCTTCTTATGCCTGTCTGCACACTAACTCAATGCCCTCCTGGTAGAGTTATACAGAACTCCTTAGAGCTTCTGTCTTCTTCTGAACTCACAACAAAGTTCTTCTCCTGTGCACTCCTTGCACTGGCTCAATTCCCACTTGGCAGAGCTTTATAGAACTCAAAGAGATTTTATGTCTACAACTGTGTTTCGTCTACACAACCTTTCCTTCTGAGGTATTCAGCAACCTCAAAGACCTTCCCCGAGTTGATGATTTCAGCTACTGTGCCCACCTGGCACGTCTTTGTCTGAATCCGCAAAGTTCAGAAGTGCTTCTGTGCACTGGTATTCAGAGACCGCAGTACTTTGTCACACCCTCCTGGCATGAAACAACAAAGAACCTCTCAAGCCTGAAAATCAAACAACTCCCTACAAATGAAAACCTACAACATACATTCACAGCATAAAAGGAACACACACAGACATTCATTCAACACAAGAAATATGTAGGAAAAACTGTTGTTTGTATTAAATGGAAAATGCCTATTTTTACAAGGTGTTCCTTATCTCAGACTTTAATAGAGTCTCAGCTCCTTCTCTTCTTCCCTCTTGACTATTACAACTCTCCCTACTACAAATCTATCAAAATGAGATCGTAATTGATCTTTTACATGAGGTGGCTCTTCGAGCTCTTCCCTCCAATCTCACCTACCCTATTCAATTACATTGAATGGGTTGTCTAGTCCACAATCAGATCTAGATCTTAGCCTTACAAATATTAAAGGCCTACATACTCTACAGCCTGTGCGCATAGCATGGCCTCACGGGTCAATAGCCTAAAACATTTAATTACATTCATTCAAATTCAATTTGAAAATGAGGGTTGTGCCTCTCTTCAGCACGCGATTTGAAACCGCTGGCATGGCCGGCTTGCTGACGTGGAGAGATGCTCCCGCATCATACTCCTCAGCTACAAAATTCATGAGCTCCTGTTCATGAGATTCCACTCTCAGCTGTGGAAATCCTCTTGGATCCCAAATCATCTTCTAGAGCTGGCTCCTCACTCCACTTCCTTGCTGCTACTGCTGCTGCTTTTCTGCTCAACCTCTCCTCGTTAGCAGTCTCTGCTGACTCTACCATCAGCCTCCTGATCTTCTCGATCACTTCCTCCAGCTTCTCCAGTGGTTGGCTCTGTTCATGCAGTCTCCTTAGCTGCATAAATTTTCTGTAGATGGATAGATCATAATGATCTCCCATGCCATCTTCTCCATCTTCTGTGGCCTTAACTTGCCACCCTGCTGCAAAGTTCATCTCTGCAGTCTTCGTCACCTTTTCAACTCCCTGGCTAAAATCTCTGAGTGATTCCTCAGAATGCTCCTCTACCAATACCTACTCATGGCAGTCACCTGCTGGCTCTGGATTGTTCAACCAATCCTCTAGCATCTCTAGCTCCATCTCCCATGGAGTGATCAATCTGCCTGCCTGCTCTTCAGCTTCTTCTACTGTTAGCTTCAGTGCTACAACTTCCTTAGCTTCCTGGTTGAAAGCATTAAGCCACTCCTCAGAATGCTCATTCTCTTCTTCTTCTTGGGAAGCTTTAGATATCTGCTCCAATTCTTCCTTGATAGTCTTTCTGGCTATCCTGCTTCTGTTGTTGCTGCCTCAACATCTGCAATGTAGACTTCTGCCTCCCCTTGGGCTAATGGTAGGAATACCTGAATTCCCCCAATCATTAGAAGGTTCCTCAGATATTCCTCTTCTGTCCGCTGCGTCTGTTGATCCAAATTTAACTCTGAGCTCATCTGCTCTGTCAGCTCCTCGGGATAATTCAAACTCACCTCTGAGTTTATGAGACCCTCAGATAGTCTCATCCCTCATCCCTGCCCACCTTGAAATATGGGATTTCCCTACTGCCCTCCTGGAAGTCTATGGAATCAACTGATCCCATCTTTGTTCCCTTACCCACCTGGAAAATTGGAAACTCTTGACTTCCCTCCTGGCAGTCTATCAGATCCCACAACGATCTCGATCCATTGCCCACCTGGCAATGTGAAATTCCCTGGCTGTCCTCATAATAGTCTATGAGTTCTCGCAGCGATCTCAACTCTTTGCCCACCTGGAAATTGGGAATTTCTTCTCTGCTCTCCTAGAAATGCTTGAGATCTTCAACTGATCCCAATCCATCCTCACTACTGAGGCTTCTCCCAGTCTCTGGCTCACATACCTGAACCACTTCCTCGGGTCCGTCAAGGTTTTCAGCATGCCTCAACCATCCTCTTAACAACCTACACTGTCTTTTAGCCATCAACTCCTTGACTAGCCATTTTTCTTTCATCTTCATGGGCCATTCATATACCCATCTTGACTTGGCATCCTGCTACATCCGTAATGCAAGATTTTCCATCTCCGCCCTTATATCAGTGAGCTCTTCATCTATTTTTTCTTTGCTCATCAGCTCTGGGTTTTTCCTTCCAGCCTATCTACAGCCTTCAATAACCATCTTGATGTCTATCTGTCTGCCCTCCTGGAAAACCTGCTGCTGTCACTCTGCACCCTGAGTGTTTCCAGCCTCTTCCACAGTCTTTTTGACTGTCTATAGACTGATGCTTACTTGCAAACAATCCTTACAGAGTTTCAACACTCTGTCTCCTTCTTGCTCCTCCTGTCTAAAATATACAAACAGAATCCAATCTTTGATACCAAAATTGATGTGTATCAGAGTGCTCCTTCGCCTCCAACTTCCCTTGCCTGAAATCTACAGACAAGATTCAAGCTATGATACCAAACTTGACGCAGATGATGCCACCTCTGCCTCGACAAAGTCATTGCGTTACCTCCTGGTCTTAAGGATCGCTCAATCTATTTTATGAGACGAAGCGGCTCTTTGGATTCCCTGTTGGAATCTCCTTCTAATCGATCCATAGGTCCTTTCGGAAACTCCCCTGTGCGAACATCACTAGGTGCGAGCTCCGCTTTTCCCAAGAGACCACAACGCTATCACCAAGGCCCAATTCCAAAGGTGCTTCTAAAAACTCGCCACTTCGCAAGTTCATGAGTCGAAACTCCCAACTCTTACTTTCCAATCTTGCGATACCCGAAATGCCGATATGGGTATGGCTCCTCCTTGTCAGCACCCTCTATGCGTGACCAATGGCTAGGATAAATTCTAGCTCCCGTCGCAACTTCGCGACTTCGCAAGTTGAAGGGTTGAGTTCTTATGCTCTTATCCCACGAATCCCTGAGATGCGAGAAGTCAACGGAGTGTTGACTCTTTTCTCCAGGTGACGTGTGTCCACCTGTCAATCACACGGGCCCCACCTTGTGGTTCTACCATGTGTTCACACGAGCCTCCTCTCTTGGCACTTCGCAACTTCTGATGTCGAAACTGACCCCTCTCAACCTTTGAACCCCCGAATGCGCGATAGGCGATGGGGTTCCTGATCCAACAGTCCTCCCGTTCTCTGGATCCAATGGTTGTCCTTTCTCCTCGTGATTTCTCAATTTCGCGACTTGGAGCACCCAATCCTTGGGCTCTCACCTTGCGAACCTCCGAGTTTGCGAAGCCTGCACTCAAACTTCTTTGGCACTTCACCAACCGCGCGATTTCTACCACCTGTCCTCCTCAAATGGATGGTCTTGATCTCTTCGCGACCTTGCTACTTGCGAAGTCAAAAGACTTCCCTCTATCACTCTCGATGTTCGAATCCCCGATATGGGCGATCTTGTGACACCTGTCCTCCTCCAAATGGATGGCTCCGATCCTTTTGGGACTTCGCCAGATGCGAAGTCAAGATGCTCACCTCTGTGAGTCTCGATGCCTGAATCTTTGAAATGGACGATTTCATGACACGCGTCCTCCCACACACGGATGACTCAGATCTAATTTTCCCTTTCGGGATTTCTAATCTCAAGGGCCCGAACTTTCGTCCTCCAGGCTCCTGAACTCCCGAACGTTGAAATTTTGATACCAACTCCTTCGGGACTTTCACCTCTTCTTGCGAGGGTTTAAACCTCAAGCTCCTAGACATGAATTCACGGTTCAGATCTCCTCGGCTGATATGACGGCAGCTGTTGCTCCTTCTAAGATTTGGTTCTTTTCTTCCAACACTTGGAAGAATTCAAAATGTTCAAAGGCCTCGACCTTTGTTATCCTTTACCTATGAGCTCTTTGACTTGAGTCCTCGCCTGCACGTATAAAAATGTTGTCCCTCCTGAGCTTTGCTCTCGAATCCTTAAAGGATTCTTTGACTCTTGCACTTCTGCAGTGTCTTTACACCCAAAGTGATGTCTCTTCTGAGCTTTCCTATTACTAAGAGTTCTAAGGAAATAAATAATTTTTCCCTTATCCTTCAGATGGAGAACTTGGATTCCCTCCTGGCTGACCTTCACTCAAGCAACCTCTTACTGAGTGTTTCAGGGTGTTGAACAACCCTGCGAAGATCCTTCAGTGGACTCTTCTTCAATCTCTGAACTCAAAGAGTTCTTTCTTCTTATGTCTGTCATCACACTAACTCAATGCCCTCTTGGCAGAGTTATACAGAACTCCTCAGAGATTTTGTCTTCTTTTGAACTCACGGAAAAGTTCTCCGCTTGTGCACTCCTTACACTGGCTCAATGCCCTCTTGGCAGAGCTTTATAGAACTCAAAGAGAGTTTCTATCTGCAACTGTGTTTCATCTACACAGCCTTGCCTTTTGAGGTATTCAACAACCTTAGAGACCTTCCATGAGTTGATGATTTCAGCTACTATGCCCGCTTGGCACATCTTTGTCTGAATCCGTAGAGTTTAGAAGTGCTTCTGTGCACTGGTATTCAGAGACCACAGTACTCTGTCATGTCGTCCTGGCATGAAACCCCAAAGAACCTCTCAAGCCTGAAAATCAAACAACTCCCTGCAGTTGCAAACCTATAACATACATTCACAACATAAATAGAACACATACAGACATTCATTCAACACAAGAAATATGTAGGAAAAACGGTTGTTTGTATTAAATGGAAAATGCCTGTTTTTACAAGGTGTTCCTAAGCTCAGAATTTAACTGAGTCTCATCTCCTTCTCTTCCTCCCTCTCGACTATTACAACTCTCCCTACTACAACTCTATCAAAATGAGATCGTAATTGTTCTTTTACATGAGGGGGCTCTTCGAGCTCTTCCCTCCAATCTCACCTACCCTATTCAATTACATTGAATGGGATGTCTAGTCCACAATCGGATCTAGATCTTAGCCTTACAAATATTAAAGGCCTACCTACTCTACAACCTGTGTTCATAGCATGGCCTCACAGCTCAACAACCTAAAACATTTAATTACATTCATTCAAATTCAATTTGAAAACAAGGGCTGCGCCTCTCTTCAGCACGCGATTTGAAACCACTGACGTGGTTGGCTGGCTGGCTGGCTGACATGGAGAGATGCTCATGCATCAGATAATAAACTTTGGAAGAAGGCCATGGTTGAAGAAATGGATGCCTTGGATAATAATGAGGCATGGGATATAGTTGATTTTCCAGTTGGAAGAAAATCTGTTGGTAGAAAATGGTTGTTTAAGAAGAATTTTAATGCACAAGGTAAAGTGGAGAAATACAAAGCTTGGTTAGTAGCAAAAGTTTATTCCCAGATAGAGGGAATTGACTTTGGTGATATTTTTTCTCCTGTTGCTAAGCTTCTTTTGATCTTGAATTGGAACACATGGATGTGAAGACAACATTCCTACATGGGGATCTAGAAGAAGAAATCTACATGAAGTAGCCAAAAGGCTTTGTAGTGAAGGGAAATAAAGAGTTGGTATGTAAGCTAAAGAAGTCACTATAGGGTCTGAAGAAATCACCTAGGATGTGGTACCAAATGTTTGACACATATATCCTTGGATTGGGATTTGTAAGAAGCAAGGATGATCACTGTGTATATTCCAAGCAGGTTGGTAATCACTTCATTTTTGTAGTGTTGTATGTTGATGACATGTTTTTTGTAGGAAATAACATGGATGTTATAAAGGAGGTGAAATCACAGCTATCCTCCAAATTTGACATGAAGGATCTCGGTGCTGCTAACTTCATTCTGGGAATGGAAATTAAAAGAGATCGTGCAAACAAGAAACTCTGGTTGAATCAGAGAAAATATGTTGAGATGATATTGAAGAGGTTTAATATGAATGGAAGTAAACCGGTCAAGGTTCCTATTCCAATAGGTGTAAATTTATTTGCAGACCAGTGTTCCAAGACACAGGAAGAAGAAGAGGACATGTCCCATGTTTTGTATGCCAGTGCAGTTGGCAGTTTGATGTATGCAATGGTCTATACTAGACCGGACATTGCACATGCAGTGGGATTTTTTAGAAGGTATATGTCAAAACCAGGGAAGGAGCATTGGACAACAGTAAAGAGGGTCTTCAGGTATTTGTGTGGAACTACCAATTATGGATTGTTCTACCAAGGAAGACTAGGATTGGAAAAAGTGGTGGAAATACATGGGTTTGTTGATGCAGACCAGGCTGGAGATTTGAATCACAAAATATCTACAAGTGGGTATGTGTTTAACCTATTTGGAGGAGTAATCAGTTGGATGAGCAAAAGACAGGTTGTAGTGGCACTCTCAACTACAGAAGTTGAATACATGGAAGCCACTCATGCAAGCAAGGAAGCAATATGGTTACAAAGATTGTGTTCAGGTATTGGGTTGGTACAACAAGAAGTGATATTAGATTGTGACAGTCAGAGTGCAATCTTCTTGCCAAAGAACCTAGATTATCATTCAAAGACAAAGCATATTGATGTTCAGTATCACTTTGTGAGAGACATGGTTGAGGAAAAGAAGGTGTTATTGAAAAAGGTTGACACTTTGAAGAATGTTGTAGATTCTTTGACGAAGTCTGTGAGAATAAAAAAGTTATCCTGGTGTAGAGTAACAATGGGCATTACTGCCCTGGATTGTTGACTATATATAATCTTGTGGAACCCTGGATGAAAAGCACACAACAAGTGGGAGAATGTTGGGTATGTGTTATTTTCTTTTCATTTCTGTGTGTGGGTGTGTCTTATTTGACAACTACATCTGACGGGGGTATGCCCCCCATGGTTATGTGCAGCATTCAGGACAATGCCCCGAAATTTTTATTTTTGTGCAGTTTTTGCCATTTTTAGCGGTTTACTAAATTAATACCGGATTAAGGGATTAGGGTTTTGGTATCTACAGAATACCTAAAAACATTGTATATATTGTATGGTGAATGGTGAAATTTGATAATGGATATAAGAAAGGTTTTCCCGGTTGAGGGTTTCCGGTACAAATCTCTGTGTACTATGTGAATGAGCCATTGATTAAATTTTGTTTTGCTTAAGAATATATGTTATCACTGAAATTTCGTTCGCACAAGACGACAAGAACTCCGCATCATCAACACAGAAAAACAGGCATTCATGGCACAAGGATTAAATCCACAGCACAACAAAAGGGCCAAAAACTATACAAAAATGGCTAAAAAATCAAAAAGCGCAGCATACCCACTAAAAATGAGCGCG
>ML791508.1:187327-199129 GCA_009831015.1 Picea engelmannii | reverse complement strand
CACCCCTCTCTTGTGTGAATAAGCTTGGAGTTCTTTCATCCACATTTCATCTTGTCTTGTAAGGAGAGCAAATCAGTTGAGGGCCTCAAAGAGCCTTCCATTGGAGAGGGAAGGGACCCAAGTCATCTTTCTCCATTGTGTATTTTTGGATTTCATCTATCAGACCAGCTAATACATTGGTGATATTGGTCCATTGTTATTTGTTTTTATTTTTGTTTCCATGCTCATGTTTTTATTTAGTTTTTGCTTAATTCTTGTTAATAGTTTAGTTGTTTTCTTTCTAACCCTTTACATCACAGCTATCATGACTAGCAGAGCCCAACTAGGCATGTAAGCACTCACTTTTTGCTCACACACCGACGAAAAGAGTGCAAACAATATATATGCATTGCTTTACTTTATAGGTTTAAAACTTACACATAGAATACTTTGTGTGCACCATAGGCTGAATTTACTTGTGCACACTTGGAAGCAATATGTGTGCAATACGTGTGCAAAAAGAGAATAGATTTTGTGTGTGACACCATGATGGTTGTGAATATAGTAGTTTTGTGTGATCAATACTCTAGTGTGTAGATTATTGAGTTACTTCCACTGTTATAATTTATGTGGTGTGATTCAAGCTTCGATTGAGCATGTTACTTCAAGTGATATTACACATACATGTCATTAGGATATAATCTATGCAGTGGTTTTCAGAGTAGAATTGTTCAGTAGTCAATTGGATGGTCTTAAAGTATGTTTTTTCAAAGCTACAGAAGTTGACTTGTGGGTAATAGAAAATGTTACAAGTTGGGTAATGTGGCTTAGCCTGGGTGTATGGGGACATTACAGATTGGTACCAAAGCATTCTTTTGGAGAAGTGCATGTGGCATATCCCAGTCTGGGACTCTAGGATGTTACAATATGGTATCAAGTCATTTGGTTCAACATTGTACCTGTATGGGAAAGAGGTCAATAAGAAGTTGTAGAACTCTAGTTTCAACACTGAGCTTGCATGGGCCAAGTTCTACTTAAGGAAAAATACAGACTGGTAAGTGGTTGAATTTGAAATTTTAGCATGGCCATGGTGCACATTAAATAAGAATGTGTAGATTTGCATGTTAAATGTTGGGTATTGTGGGGTTTGGAACTGGAACTACACAGTAAACATTGGTGCACGAGTGTGTGCACTAAATCTTTAAGGTTGCGTGGAACAAATTCATGGTGCATGTGAATTATTGATATGTGGTGTGAATTTTAAGAATTGACATTGTACATTTGTGTGTGTTGAATACCAATGTGCACATGGGTTTCAGAAGAAAGGATTCTAACAAGATGGTGCATAGTTTTCATGAAGTTGTCTCATGAATTCATATAACAAATATTGTTGCTGACACATTTTGTAGAAATATCAATGATTAGAGCAGGAAAAAATCAATGCAAAAGGTCAAAAGCATGGAAGATGCACAAAGGACTTACAATCTTGTTGATGAGTTTGTGGATTTGTATGTCGATTTGGGTGTTGATGGTACATAATCCAAGGAGGAGCACATAAACTTGGTAGAAACCATTAAGGGACTACAAAACAATTTCCAAAGCTATAAATATTATAACGAAAGGCTTATGAAAGACAAGGCACAACAAGATGACTTCAATGTCAAATTGATGAAAATCTTAGACATAATAGAAAATAAAATGGATAAGGAGACAGAGACAAGTAGGTCAATAATTCGCAGGTCCCATGATGAGAAAATAAGAGAAGGAAGGAGTTATGGTAGGCATCGACCTCACTCACCAAATAATTCCTTCAGGAAATCATGTAGAAGCTCAAGTCCATCTCCTGTCAAAAAGCATAAGAGAAGGATTGGGATAGACATGATACAGGGAGAAATGAATTAGATCAAGCCTCCTACCTTTGACAGGGATCACAAGATTGATGAAGATGCATATACCTGGCTAATGGGTATGAGGAAGTACTTCCAGTTGCATAATTATTCTATGCAAATAGAAGGGAGGATTGTTATCTATCAACTAAAAGGAAAAGTGAAAATGTTGTGGGATTAGTATGTGCAGGTGCAACACATTGATGAAAACAAGTCTACTTGGAGGGAGTTCAAGAGGTGTTTCTGAAATAAATACTTAACCAAGAGGTACTATGACAAGAAAATGGAGTTATTTGAACTCAAGCTTGGGAGTGTGATGATAGATGAGTATGAAAGGAAATTCTTAGAGCTGTTGAAATATGTCGCATTCATCAAGGATGAGAAATTTAAGATTCAGAGGTAACTTAGTGGGTTGGATAGATTTATCAGTGACAAGATACAATATGATGAACATAAGACATTGGAGGAAACAATAAGGCGTGCTAAGTGTATTTATGATCAACAAAGGGGAAGATCGACTTTTCATAAGTCTTGGAAAGAAAAGATGAAAACAAAGGTTTATTAGAGGAAGAAGGGGGCTAAGCCTTCATTTTTCAGGAATATTGTGCAAGGATATCCAATTCCCAAAGAGTCTAGAATGATGGATACAGTGGAGAAAAATCCAAGGAAAAAATCTATTCAATGTTGGAATTCTGGCAGAGATCATATGCACAAAGATTTCCCTCAAATGGGTGATAAAGAGAGGACTGTGTACATTGTACAAAAAGATGCAACAGTTGAGGACATGGGTATAAATATTCCAAGGATTTATGCATCCTTGGATAACAAGAAGGATTATTTTTAGTCGCACATGATTGAAGTGGAAGGTAATATTAACAACCAACTTGTTGTTATTTTAATTGATTCGGGAGCTTAAGTCATAGTTATCTATATCATAAGATGGTGGAAAGGTTCCAATTGCTAAGAAAAAATATTGGAAAACCTTGGTTGGTGAAGTTAGCTACAGGAGAAAAAAAGAAAATTAATGAGATGGTTAAGGCATGACCAATGGATATGAATGGAATGTGCACAAAGGATGATTTGAATATTATACCTTTGGACTTGTATAACTACCTCATTGGTATGGACTGGTTGGATGAGAACCATGTTGTCATGTATTGTTGCAATAAGGAATTCACTTTCTTGGATAAAGAAGGAAACTTAAGAACAATTTAAGGAGTTCCAAGAGTTGTGACTATTAGAGAATTTTCAAATTTGCAATTGAAGAAGAGCTACATGAAATGATGTCAAGTATGTGTAGTGCACATTGAAGAGGCACCTTAGGATAAAATGCCAAGTTTGGAAGACTTTGCAGTACTGAAAGAGTTTGAGGATGTCTTTGAATAGATACCATGGATTTATTTAAAAAGAGATATTGATTTTTCTATAAATATGATTCCTGGAGAAACACTCGTATCCAAGACTCCTTATAGGATGAGTATGCTATAGCTGAAGGAGTTATAGATGAACTTGAAGAGATTCTAAAGAAGGGGTGTATATTCCCAAGTGTGTCACCCTGGGGTGCCCCAGTATTGTTCATGGAAAAGAAGGATGGTACCCTAAGACTTTGTATTGACTTCAGGCAGTTGAACAAAGTAACAGTAAATAACAAGTATCAATTTCCAAGGATAGATGACCTCTTTGATCAACTGTGAGGCACACATATATTTTCAAAGATTGATCTCAGATATGGATATCACCAAGTGATAATTAAGGAAGAGGACATCAACAAGACTGCCTTTAGAATAAGGTACAAACATTATGATTTCACAATGGTGCCACTTGGGTTGTCAAATGCACCAGTTGTCTTCATGTGTATGATGAATGGAGTTTTCAGAGAGTATTTAAATAAGTTTTTCATTCAATTTTTGGACGACATACTTATTTACTCAAAGTATTAAGAGGAGCATGTGAAACACTTAAGGATGGTTTTATAGGTATCAAGGGAGCATCAACTTTATGTAAAGCTAAGAAAGTGCTCATTTTATTAGCAACAAATTCATTATTTGGGTCATATAATTTCCAAGGAATAGTTGTGGATCTAGAAAAGATAAAATCCATTGAGGAATGGCTGACACCAAGAAATATCATAAAGGTAAGGTCCTTAATGGGACTAGTATGTTATCACAAAAGGTATATTGAAAGATTCTCACAGATTGCACATCCAATTACATATTTGCAAAATAAAGGTGCACGATTTGAATGGACTCTGGATTGTGCAAGGAGTTTTCTGCACTTGAAAATTTTGTTAACAAGTGCTCCAATTTTGAGAATTATTGATCCAAATGAAGACTTTGTGGTGTGAACTGATGCATGCAAGGAAGTGCTCGGTGGAGTCCTGATTCAAAATGGACATGTGGTGTGCTACGAATCAAGAAAGTTAAAAGAGAATGAAAGGCTTTATGATACTCGTGACTTGGAATTGGCATCCATAGTGAATTCCTTTAAGATGTGGTGAAACTATCTCATGGGTAAAATATTTGAACTGAGAATAAACCATTGTGGTCTGAAGTATTTGTTTGGAAAACCAAGTTTAAATTCCATACAAAGAAGGTGGTTAAAGTTCCTCGATGAGTATGAATTTGATATAAAGTATATCAGGGGAAAGGAGAATAAGGTGGCTGATGCACTCGGTATGAGGGTGCATGAGATGCATGATACAACCATTAACATGTACAAATATGATTTGTGCAACCAAATTTAAGAGTTTCCAAATCAGATCTATGTTATATGGACATAAAGGAGACTTTACAAAAAGGTATGTCACAAACTTTTGAAGGTTATGAGTTAAGAGAGGATGGGATCCTCATGTATAGGCGTAGAGTCTATGTGCCAAATGATCAGGAGTTGAAAAGTTTTTTATTGTCAGAGATGAAAAAGGTTCCTTATGCAAGACGTATGGGCTACCAAAAGACAATTGTCGTAGTTAAAAAGAAGTATTATGGGCTAGGTATGAAAATAGAGGTTGCTAATTGTATTTCTAGATGCCTTGAATGTCAAAAGGTTAAGGTTGAGAAAAGACATCCAGCTGGTTTCCTACATCCTTTTCCTATTCCTGAGTGGAAGTGGGAAGTTTTGACCATGTATTTCATTACTAAGTTGCCTAGGACTACTAAGAAACATGATTCTATTATGGTGGTGGTGGACAAGATTACTAAAGCTTCCCAGTTTATTCCAGTAAAGTCAACACACAAGGAAACCGACATTGATTAGATATACATGTGAGAAGTTTCTAAGTTGCATGGTGTACCGAAGAAAATTGTCTCTAACAAAGATTCCAAGTTCACTTCAAACTTTTTGAAAGGGTTATTCAAAGGATTTGGGAAAAATATGAACTTCAACAAAACATATCACCCTGAGAAAGATGGACAAATAGAAAGAGTAAATTAGGTGATTGAAGATATGCTCAGGATGTATGTGATGGATAAACCATCCAAATGGGAATATTAATTGCATTTGGTAGAGTTTTCTTACAACAATGGGTATCAAGCATATTTAAATATTATCTTATTTGAGGGACTTTATAGGAGAAGGTAAAACACGCTGGTGAATTGGGACAACCCAACAGACCACAAAATAGTTGGGACATATCTGCTTAGAGAAATGTAAGAGAAGATGGTAAATATAAGGAAAAATGTAAAGGCTTCCAAGGACAGGAAGAAAAGATGCGCAGATAAAGGAATAACCCATTGGGATTTTAAAGCGGGTGATCACGTGTTTTTGAAATTGAAATCCATACATAGTTCCCCGAAGTTGGGGAAGTGTTCTAAGTTGGAAACACACTATTGTGGGCCATTTGAAATGCTAGAGAGGATTGGTCCTGTCGCATATATGCTTGCATTGTCTGCATGATTGTGTATTCATAATGTTTTCCATGTTCCATTGCTTAAAAGGTATGAACCTGATACTAATCATATTATTGATTCAAATGTGATTCAGGTGGAGCCAAAAGGTGATTTTCTAGTGCGACCAACTTTCATATTGGATTGGAAAATCAAACAACTTTGAAATCGATCCATGCAGTTGGTAAAGGTCCAATGGAATTGGTACAGTCCTGAGGATGCAACTTGTCAGAGATGAAAAAGGTTCCTTATGCAAGACATCTGGGCTACCAAGAGACAATTGTGATAGTTAAAAAGCAGTATTATGGGCCAGGTATGAAAATAGAGGTTGCTAATTATATTGCTAGATGCCTTGAATGTCAAAAGGTTAAGGTTGAGCAAAGACATCCAGTTGGTTTACTACATCCTTTTCCTATTCCTGAGTGGAAGTGGGAAGTTGTGACCATGTATTTCATTACTAAGTTGCCTAGGACTACTAAGCAACATGATTCTATTATGGTGGTGGTGGACAAGCTTACTAAAGCTTCTCATTTTATTCCAGTAAACGCAACGCACAACGAAACCAACATTGATTAGATATACATGCGAGAAATTTCTAAGTTGCATGGTGTACCTAAGAAAATTGTGTCTGACAAAGATTCCAACTTCACTTCAAACTTTTGGAAAGGGTTATTCAAAGGAATTGGGAAAAATATGAACTTTAGCAAAACATATCACCCTGAGACAGATGGACAAATAGAAAGAGTAAATTAAGTGATTGAAGATATGCTTAGGATGTATGTGATGGATAAACCATCCAAATGGGAAGATTAATTGCATTTGGTAGAGTTCTCTTACAACAATGGGTATGAAGCATATTTAAATATTATCCTATTTGAGGCACTTTACACAAGAAGGTGAAACACACTGGTAAATTGGGACAACCCGAGAGACCACACAATAGTTGGGACATATCTTCTTAGAGAAATGTAAGAGAATATGGTAAATATAAGGAAAAATTTAAAGGCTTCCAAGGACAGGGAGAAAAGATGCATAGATAAAGGAAGAACCCATTGGGATTTTAAAGCAAGAAATCACGTGTTTTTGAAAGTGAAATCCATACGTAGTTCCCCGAAGTTGGGGAAGTGTTATAAGTTGGAAACACACTATTGTGGGCCATTTGAAATGCTATAGAGGATTGGTCCTATCGCATATATGTTGGCATTGTCTGCATGATTGTGTATTCATAATGTTTTCCATGTGCCATTGCTTAAAAAGTATGAACCTGATACTAATCATATTATTGATTCAAATGTGATTTAGGTGGATCCAAAAGGTCATTTCTGAGTGCGACCAATTTTCATATTGGATCTGTCAGTGTCCAGTTTTGACTATATTTTTTCCTATATCATGTCAAATAGACCTCCATTTTCATATCTAGTATCACTTCCTTTTGGCCTTACCATGACACATTTGACATCCTTTTACAACTAAATGGGGCTATTCAAGGTATTCTTATGATTCAAGTTA
This sequence comes from Picea engelmannii, assembly GCA_009831015.1. Classification (NCBI taxonomy): domain Eukaryota; kingdom Viridiplantae; phylum Streptophyta; class Pinopsida; order Pinales; family Pinaceae; genus Picea; species Picea engelmannii. Next base: position 191,874 of record ML791508.1, on the reverse strand, counting down.
TTTTTAATGTATTTTGATATTTTAAACTAATGTTGATACTAATGTGGCATGAGTTAGGTACTGTTCCTTTGAAACAGAACTTATCAGTACCAGGTACCAGCTCGCACTTAGTGGAGATACCAAAGAAGTTGCCAAAGACTTGCACGACATAGCCATAGTGGATTGACAGTTCGATTCATATGATAGATTGAGTCATAAATCAATATGCTGACTCAGGGCGAGATTGTAGAACCGATTTATTAGAATGCTTTATGATCCACACTTCTTGACACTGTGTGTCATGAAGCTATGAAGTTCATTTTAACTGACTATGAGTCATTTTCAGATCTGAGATCCGTTTAGATTAATGCACCTATGTTTAAAACTACTTTGGAGAGGATCTATATAAACAGAGTATCGCTCTCAAGAAACGTTGGTTACAATATGCTATGTGATACGATTTCTGATAATACAAATTTTCTATGCATTATGTTATTTGCTGTTGAATGATTTGAGTCATTTTATGAATTATGGAGCATGAAGTATGAACAATTTTTGCATGGAATGATCTGAGTAGCTCTGGTTTCATTTTCGGCAATTGCACATCTTGGTTGGGCCCGCCAACAGGTTCAAGTCACTGTCTCTTTTCCATAGTAGAGTTAGTTTATCTCAGTATTTTAGAATTTGCATGTAAGCTAGTTTATTTGAGTTTGGGAATTACTTTGTTAGATTCTTTCTTAACCATTCTTCAGATTGGATTATTTCCAATGTGATAACATCTCATATATTGATGAATTTTGAATGTGTTATTTATCCCTGTATAAATTAAAGAATGAACTAGATTTGCTCTATTTCTAGTTTTCAATCTGAACATGATTTAAAGGGAATGCGAGTTTAGATTTACTCTGCCTTGTTAGGATAGTCAGCTTATAGTCTGTTTCTAGTTTTAAATTTGATCACAATTCAAAAGGAGTGCGAGTTTAGATTTACTTTGTTCTGTTAGGGTAGTTAGGTTACAGTCGGATTAAAGGAAGCTTCTAGTACTAATAGGGTAAATAGGACATTTATTTATTCTACTTGTGGATAGATTCAGAATTATTTTTGATGTTTAGATTAAAAGGTTTTCGAAAATGATCTTTCTTTTATGGCTTAGATAGAAATGATGATGATTAGATGTTTAAGATAATGATAGATAGTCTTGGGAGATCACATTGGATCAAAAATAGAAGTACCTGTACTTAAGCACAAAATTGTTTTCCTTTGATGAATTAAACAAGAGATTATTAGTTTCAAGATAATCATTAGGGTTCATTTTTTAAAAGTGAGTTTGTGTTTTCTTCTCAGAATAACCTTTATATAGGAATTAGAATCTTACCACCACATACAGTGTAGCAACTCTAAGTTCACTTACCCTGGTTTGACAATTCAGTGTTTTCAGGTAATTAAAAATCTTTAATATAGCAGCCTGACATTTTTGGCGCCATTGCCGGGGAGCTGTTTAGAAGGTAAGTTAAATAATTGTTTTGGTTATTTTATTAAAATGTATTTGGTTTGGTGTGGTATGTTAGCAAGTTGATGAAAGAGGAGATGTGAAACGAAGGGTGAGAACCGACATATTAGTTATCACAGGTTCCTCTGAAACTCAATCTTAGTTTTTCTTTCATCTAGTATGTTTTCATGAGAAATAGAGATCATAGAGGTAGATTTCGGGGAAATACAAAACAACAAAAAGAAGAAACCTCCACCCAAAAAGAAATAGAAACCGAGACTGGAACTCTGGCTGAGGAAACCATAGAGAAAAACATAGAACCAGGAAACATCACATACCAACAAATTCAAATTCCTGGTGATGCAAACTTGGTTGACACAGTTAATCCAAAAGAAGTGCAAGCTATTCTCAGGAACCCTGACACTATAGTTTCACAAATAACAACTAAAAATGTTGAATCTAAGGTAATAGGATCCTCAAAAGAACCAATAGGAGATAGCAATTCTGTCAAAAAGAATCTAGAGAGGTGGGATTTCACACCCTCACCAAAGAAAGATCAGATTGCATATACAATTTTTGGTAATCCTTTTAACATGGCAGAAAGAGGGAGAGAATTGGATAGAAGAGAACGAGGAGAAATTCATGTTGAAAATCAAGAAGAAGAACAAGTAGAGACTGATCTAAGAAAGGAAACCACCTTTGGGTTTCCTATTTTGGATTTGGTCCAGAATGTCAATATGAAAAATATCCCACCTTCATCACTACCAACCTTTTATGGGAAAAGTAGTGAAGACCCAGATGTCTTTCTTTTTGAGTTTGACATCCTGTGTAGGAGTTATAACTATCTCCAGGATGCACATAAATTGAAGTTGTTTCCTTCTACCCTAAAATATTTTGCATTACGTTGGTTCATGAGTTTAAGAGAGTACATCATTAGATCTTGGGAAGATATGAAGGAAAAAATTTTAAATAAGTACCAGGACTATTGTAGACCCAAGGATTCTTGAAATGATATTTTTAAAATGAAACAACAAGATGAAGAGAGCCTTGAGGATATCTTAGAAAGATTTACATATACCCTTCAAAAATCTAAATACAATGACCTCCAAGATGAAGCAATCAAGACTCTTTTCTTAAAGGGGGTTTCAGATGAATATATCGACACTCTCAATTTAATGGCTTCAGGAGACATTTATCAAAAATACTTTGAAGCAATCAGTGAACTATGTAGAACTTACTCAAGAAGTAGGGGGAAAACTGCAAAAAGTGTGAGAGAAGCTGTCAACAAAAACACCAAAGTACCCACATCTAGTGGAGTTACTAGAATTGAATTGGGAAACCTTTTGGAAAATTTTAAAACAGACATTTTAGGAACAATTGGCTCTCAATTAGACACTTTGAAGATTAAGAGAAAGAAGGAAGAGGAAAACCCTGTATTAAGTATATTCTGCCCAAAATGCAGAAAAAGGCATCCTTTACGAGAATGTCCTTTGGACAATGTTTCTGTATGTGCAATATGTACTGAAAATCATAAAACAGAAGATTTCCCATCCTTACCAGGATTGCAAGCCATATTCAAGGGAGGGGAAGCTCCAGGGACTCCATCCGCACCTAAGAGGCCTTGGCAACCTAGGAACTCAAATACATATCAAGAACCATCCCCACAACCTTCCTGATACTATCCACCCTTCTCTAAACAACAACAACATCCATGGAACTGGCCAAATTGGCCTCCGCAAAATGTCCCTGGTCAACCTTGGTACCAGGGATGGAGAGACCCGAATTTTGGAAATAACCAATAGCATCATGCGGTACCAATTCCCCAAAATCCATGTACTCAGTATCCTCCAAACATACATCAGTTATTGCCTAGTTTTACTCCACCTCCTTTACCACCCATTCAACAAACTCCTCAGCAGCCTCAGAATCCACCTCGCCCCACCATTTTTCCCGCTCAACCCATTCCAAATCCTAACCACAGACCACCTCTGTCACTCCATAATGTTGATTTTCAAAATTACCCAGCTTACACCATAAACCCCATTTCCATACAAGAAATACAACTGAGATCTGGAAAAACTTTAAATAAAACTCAGCCTGTAACAAGAACAACACCAAAGGTAATTATCCAAGAACACGAGGAAGAACCTATAGATGATTTATCAAATGGGGCATATTTGAAAGATGTTATCATTCCAAAGCATAAAGTATCTGAATCATAGTGTAACATGCAAACTCAGGTTCCCCAAACACCTCCTTTTCCTGAAAGGTTGCTCATTGAAAAACCAATTGTTCAATCTGAGTTTGACATCATGAATGAACTAAGAAATGTCTGTGTTAAGATTCCATTGTTACAAGCGATCAGAGATGTTCCCATCTATGCCAAAACCATGAAAGAACTTTGCATTAAGAAACCAAGTCGGAAACAGAAAGATCCACCCACGATACACCTAGTAGGCTAGTCATCAAATTGTATTTCTGAAACACCCAAAATTGTGAAGTATGCCAACCCAGCGAACCCAATAGTTTCAGTGACTATCAACAATGTTTCTATTGGTAATACTTTAGTTGATCTAGGTGCAACCATTAATATAATGACTATCAATACAGTGGAACTGTTACAACTAAGTCAATTCCTTCGCCCTACTCCTATAGTTCTTGAACTTGTTGACAGAACAACCATAAAACCTGCTGGAGTCCTTGATGACATCCTTGTTACATTAGCTTCATGGGAATATCCCATTGACTTCATGATTATTCATTCAAAGGACCCCACAAAAGGCCATCCAATCATTCCAGGGAGACCTTGGTTGGCCACGACCAATGCTTTCATAGGATGTCATGGTGGGGATATGTTCATCTCAAATGGAATTTCTTCACAGAAACTTACTCTTTTTCCACCTGCTCAACCGGTTACAGAAGAATTATGGTGGTTAAAATGTCCCTATCATGAGAATGATGATGAAGAATCTTTATTCTCTGTTGATGAGTTTCACGCACTACAAGAACCTACAGAGGATGATATTTTAAGTCAATTTCTTTCTGTGACAGAAAATGTTGAGTTCCCACAAACATATTT
>ML791508.1:164391-178899 GCA_009831015.1 Picea engelmannii | reverse complement strand
AAAACAAAAATAAAAATAATAATAACCAGAGAGATTAAATAATAAAAATTAAGAAACTTAAAGAGTAAATTAAGAAAGGATTAATGAGTAAATTAAGGAGTGAATTAAGGAATGATTCAGGAGTAATTTAAGGAGTAAATTAAAGAGGAATTTATGGAAGTGATTTTAAGGAAGTGAGGGAATTTGAGTCTTGTAATTATTAAAAGAAATTAATTTGGAGAACGAGAGGCATGTGTGACACTTGGACGGTGGAGACTGTTAGAAGGTTGACATTAAAAATTAATAAATTAATGATTTATGGTTTTGGTTGAGTCTCAAAAATTGCTATAAAAGAAAGGGAAAGGAAGGAAGAAAGGGGGGGAAACGGAAAGCGTAACGATACGCTGTCGAAGTGTGGCTTGACGGATTGCTTGTGAGGAGTTGGGTATATCTCAGCTGTGATTGGAGTGGTAGCTCAGCCATTGAGGCTTGCTGAGACGCTATTTTATCTCTGGTTCTTGTGTGGCCCCTTTGCGGCTCGGGGGGCTAAGGGGGAAGCAGAGTACCCCTAGCGTTTGGCTGGGAGGTACCGGTGAGTTTTTAGCGGTTGGCAAGTGGAAGTGGCAGGGAGAACGGACAAGCGGCATAGCGCGAGGGTCATCTCCGAAGCGAGCGTGTGGCCAAGGTATGATTTTTATTGGTAAGGTAAAAAGCGTTTTATATTCGGCAAATTATTGTTATTGGTACTAATATCATGAGATTGTTTGGCATTATATTTTCCAATCTCGTTCCGCAATGATATGTAGAGTTGTTTATATTTTGATCGTGTGTCACCTTAGTGAATTAGGTGATGTTGTTAATTCCTTATTTGTTAAAAAGAAAAAAAAAAGAAAAAAAAAAATTCCTATTGTACTTCGCTATTCATAGACGTAACGAAGGGGTCGTTACAGTGAAGTTCGTTTTAACTGACTATGAGTCATTTTCGGATCTGAGATCCGTTTAGATTAATGCACCTATGTTTAAAACTACTTTGGAGAGGATCTATATAAACAGAGGATCGCTCTCAAGAAACGTTGGTTACAATATGCTATGTGATACGATTTCTGATAACACAAATTTGCTATGCATTATGTTATTTGTTGTTGAATGATTTGAGTCATTTTATGAATTATGGAGCATAAAGTATGAACAATTTTTGCATGGAATGATCTAAGTACCTCTGGTTTCATTTTCGGCAATTGCAACTCTTGGTTGGGCCCGCCAACAGGTTCAATTTGTTGTCTCTTTTCCATAGTAGAGTTAGTTTATCTCAGTATTTTAGAATCTGCATGTAAGTTAGTTTATTTGAGTTTGGGAATTACTTCGTTAGATTCTTGCTTAACCATTCTTCGGATTGGATCATTTCCAGTGTGATGACATCTCATATATTGATGAATGTTGAATGCGTTATTTATCCCTGTAGAACTTAAAGAATGAACTAGATTTGCTATGTTTCTAGTTTTCAATCTAAACATGATTTAAAGGGAATGTGAGTTTAGATTTACTCTGTCTTGTTAGGATAGTCAACTTATAGTCTGTTTCTAGTTTTAAATTTGATCATGATTCAAAAGGAGTGCGAGTTTAGATTTACTTTGTTCTGTTAGGGTAGTTAGGTTACAGTCGGATTAAAGGAAGCTTCCAATACCAGTAGGGTAAATAGGACATTTATTTATTCTACCTGTGGATAGATTTAGAATTATTTTTGATGTTTAGATTAAAAGGTTTTCGAAAATGATCTTTCTTTTATGGCTTATATAGAAATGATGATGATTAGATGTTTAAGCTAATGATAGATAGTCTTGGGAGATCATATTGGATCAAAAATAGAAGTACATGTACTTAAGCACATAACTGTTTTCCTTTGATGAATTAAACAAGAGATGATTAGTTTCAAGATAATCATTAGGGTTCAGTTTTTAAAAGTGAGTTTGTGTTTTCTTCTCAGAATAACCTTTAGATAGGAATTAGAATATTTCCAGCACATACAATGTAGCATCTCTTAGTTCACTTACCCTGGTTTGACAATTCAGTGTTTTCAGGTAATCAAAAATCTTTAATATAGTAGCCTGACAGGATTGAAAAATAAAACAACCTTGAAATCAATCCATGGAGTTGGTAAATGTCCAATGGACATGGTACAGTCCTGAGGATGCAACCTAGGATCATGAGGATGCTATATGAGCAACGTATCCTCATCTTTTTGAATATTTTTGAAATTTTTTATGTACATTTGTTTATGATGCACTGATGATAGCTCATAAATAAGGGGGGGGGGGAATGTAATGTCCCTAATCCAGACCTTTTGTAATTGTGCATATAGGTTGGTGATTTTTTGAAACTAAGTTTTCATGTTGTGCACACATGAGTAGTGCGCGAAGGATTTATATCAAAGATAGGGTGCACACATTTCATAGTGTTGCACACACTTTCGTAAGTATGTACATTGCACAATGTTGCATGCACTTGGGTAAGTGTGCAAGAATCACCTAGGAGTGAGCACTGATTCAAGTTATATATATATATATATATATATGGTTGTATATGTATTAAGGCTGGAGAGCATGTGTGATTATGAGGTTGGTGAGGCAGGACACAATTAGGATAGTGTGCCTATCCATACAAGTGTAATCATAAACAAGTATCAATATAATATTAAATCATTGTGCACAGAAAAACTCAGGCAAAAAGAGATGGGGGGTTAAATCCAATAGAAAAGGAAAAGGGGGAAATAATTAAGTCTTAGGGAATATTTTATAATATTTCCATAAAAATGTAATGTTATGGATATGTTTATCATAAGTTCCTGAGGGTTGGGAATAGGTCACCAAGTGGCTTAAGATAATTCTAAAGGTGACAAGTGTCAAGAGTAATGCATGCAATATATATTGTTGGCCTTAGTGTATTTAGAGGGGAGGAATTCATTCTAGAGAGAATTTTATTTTGGGGATTATTGATGTTTCAGGATCTTGTGAGCAGAAGGGGGACGGATGGTATGGAAAATATGATTATTACCTTATCTTCATAGAGAATATTGTAAGCAGGTTTTGTAGTGTAATCCGAGCCTTTTTGTCAAAGATGTAGGTTGTCAGGCCCATGAGAAATCTCTATGGGTGAGATATTTGTTGAGAATTGTTCCCTGGTCTGTTGGGCATTAGATGCGGGTCTCATAGATTTCATGTCCATCATGTTGTTGGTAACCTTTAAAGGGAGGTGGGGCAGATGAAGGACTATTGAGTAGAGAAGGGGAACACTTCCTTGGGTGTGATAGGTGCATGGGGAACGAGATATTGTAGGCTATTTGTAGAAGCATGCACCTTGGATTGAGGAATTATGTTGAGTATCAGACCTTATCCTATCACTAGGAACCCTTTTTCCCTGGTGGACTGAAGTTCGAGCTTGGGGGTGACATGTTGCTGAAATATTATGAGAAATAGAGTCTATGGATGGGAGGAACATCTAAGTTATTTGTGGAGTTGGTGATTTTCATAAATGATAAGTGTCTTATGTGCTTGTCTCATTTTCGGTGTGCATATTTATCAGTGTTTGATATGGTTTAGTTATTGCATGTTATTGCATATAAGTAAGTATTGTTATGTTTTATTTTGCAGCTTGCACATGTAAGCATGGTGCCTATAGCCTGTATATGTATTTGTGCATGAGTATGACAAATGTTGATAGTTTTCATGTAAGTTAACTTTATTATTTTGGTGTGATCCTCTCGGGAAATGTTGAATGGTCATGCATGCAGAGATCACTCTGTGTGCACTAGATGATGGATTTTCTTGTACCCACTTGGAAGCAGTCTTAGCATGCAAGGATAATATATTTGGTGTGTCACACCAGGATTGTTGCACGCATAGTAGTTTTATGTGATCAATACTCTAGTACGTAGTTGTTTGAGTTACTTTTGTTGTTATAAGTTGTGTGGTGTGATTCAAGCTTGTGTTGAGTGTGTTACTTCAAGTGATACTGCATAGACCTGTGATTAGGATAGAATATGTGCAATGGTTTTCAGAGTAGCATTGTTCGGTAGTACGCTGGATGATGTTAGAATATGTTTTGTTAGAGTTATAGAATTTGAGTTGTGGGTAATGGGAAACATTACAAGTTGGGTGACATGACTTAGCCTATGTGGTTGGGGAAATTATAGATTGGTATTAGAGCATTCTTTGGGAGAATTGTGTGTGGCGTATCCCATCCTGGGAGGCTAGGGACATTACAAGAGAAGTATGATAATTATAGACATAGTTGAATGTGAATAATCATAAAACATAGTATGGTAACTATGCAATGTTGGATTATTATTCAGGATCACGGCATGGTGAATGAAGGTAGTGTAAATGGAAGTAGTTATTCATTAAATGAATAATCAGCAATTGAATACAACAAATAAATGGCAATTTTCCATAGCTAAGTGTTATCTTTTTAGCTCGGGAGGTAATCCACATGTTTTTTCTTGTATGCTGATGTAACCTTATGTTGACACTGACAAAACACTTAGCTTTGTAATGGGTTTTTATAATGTTGTAAAGTGGTTCTTTTATTAAAGTGACCTTTTAATGAAGTGCACCTTCTAATATTAAAGTGAATTTATTTCATTAAGTTCACTTATGTAATAAAGTGAAATGTACTTTAATATTTTAAGTGATTTATTTTGTAGGAAATGAATCATGGCCCTTAATCTTGTAAAGGAAATATTAGTTCTTGGCCTTTGGGTTTAGGGTTGGGGAAGATGAAAAGACACTTGGGAGGGAAAAGGTCAGTTTCATGTTTTATAAAAGAATGCATTGGTTAGTGTGCAAGACACATTGAGAGAAGGAGTGAGAGAGATTTTTGAGGAGAGATTGTAGAGGAAAGTGAGCAGCAAGTTGGCACATTTCCCAAGAGAGATAGTGCACAAATCCAAAGGAGGCATTTTCTGTTTTGGGTGCTTCTGTGTTATTTTTTGGTATAGGCCATACTGTACGGATCCATACATATCGTACAACAACAAAATTTGGTACAAAAATCGAGGCAAGAGAAGGAACATTTTTCAACGTAGTTTTAGCAAAGTTTTCTAAAGGAGGTTGATTGTACATGAAGAAGGTATAGCAACCTGTTGTGGGAAAAAATTCTGAGGCATTGTTTTCAGAAAATTCGTATAGTTGTACAGACTATGGCATGGGTTTCAAGGAAGTTTTGTGGTGGGACAATATTTTGTTGTAAGTTGTCTTTCTTGGCTGGAAAATGTATTGTGGCTGATGATAAATCTTTCCTAAAGATAATAGAATCTCTCTCTCTCATTGGGTTTCGCTAAATTGGGGTTTTCCTTGGAATTTGCCTAAATGTTTGAGTTATTCATGGTCGATTGAATGCTGTTCATTATGTTTATTCTGCTGCATAATTACTTAGAAATGCGTATTTATACTTATGGTCATTTTTTAATGTGGGTTTTAGACATTTCAGAGTTCATGAAAGGCGATTATCTCTAGGTTTCTAAGTGTATGACAAAATATTAGCTTGCTGATTTTTGTCATTAAATTTCCACAGTAAGTTTCCTTTCTTAAAAATTGCCTAACTTTGAAGACCATTTACCTTATTTTACTAAACCTTTTGTTGTTGAACGTAGAGTCTTTCCCATGAAGATTATTTCCTTATAAAAGAATGAAACTCATAAATCTTTCTATTTTGAAGATTATGCTTCCTGCTGAATTTTTTTCTCTGACCAAGTCTTCATTTCCATAATTGTACCTTTATGTGCAGGAAATTAACTTTTGTCTGGAAGAAATGAAACTTTGGCTATAATAAATAAACCTTTGTCTGTAGGAAAAGAAACTTCATATGTAGGAAATAAACCTTTGAATGTTGGAAATAAATCTTTAGTTGTAGGAACACAAGAAGACTCATGAAAGTTGGATGTTGCTAGTACATGAGGACTTTTACTTCTGATATCAATCACCGACAAAAGTGATCCATATTATTGAAACAACTGATTATTTGAATAATTTACAGGAAATCTGTACAAAAACTAAGATTCTTGTAACTACGGAAAATCAAAATACTCTGTTTATTGTGAACTTTGCCAGCTAGTTTCTTGGTTTTCAAGCAGAGTTCATGTTTTGTTGCACCAGAAAACTAGTTTTCACAGTTGAACATTTTTTTTCTCTTTACTTTTTTTTCTTTATTATTATTATTATTATTATTATTTTCTAAATTTTTTTTAGGAAAAATAAATTCAAGATGGAAGAGGAGTAAGAGGGTTAACCTCCTCACTCATAACTTCCATCTCAGATTGCTAAAGTAAATTGGAAACAAATTCATCTCCAGACATTGGCTTATGGTAGAATTTCAGTTTGTGGCCATGAACCAAAAATGAAATTCTTGAACCATCAATTGTTTTGATCTTCATAGAACCACTTTCAAAAATTGTATCAACATCATATGGACCGAGCTAGTGAGGGAAGAAATTACCCTTAAATTTTTTTGATCTGGATTCAAAAAGTAAGGCCTAATCACCAACTTGAAACTGCTTATTTTTTATAAACCTATCATGTTATTTTTCCCTCTGTGTTTGTACACGAATTTTCCTTTCAAAGGTAGCTTGGCATATCTCATCTAGCTCATTTAATTGTAAAATCCTTTTTTGTTGAGCCTCTGATAGATCTAATCCCAACTTTGCTGCAATTTTGTAAGTCTATCTGAAACTTGATGGGAAGAAGTACTTGCTTTCCATATACCAGGTCATATGGGGTGAAACTCGTAACATATTTCCATGTAGTTTTGTAAGCCCACAAGGCCTCTGAAATTTTTTCTACCCAATCTATTTGATGGAGATGAACTATCTTGTTCATAATCGCTTCTAGAACCCTATTTGTAGATTCCACTTGCCCATTGGATTGTGGATGATATGGAGTGGACTTATTATGCTTTATCTTGTACTGATTCACCATTTACTAAATTATCTTGGAGGTGAATTGTGCCACCTAATCAGTCAAAATTTCTCTAGGCACCCCAAAATGAGCAAAATATCTTCAAACAAGAAATATATTATTAAATATTCAGTGACATAAGTTAAAGATTTGGATTCTACCCATTTGGTAACATAGAATGTGCAACCTAAAATATACCTCTTTTTTCTTGATGTAGGATTGATGAGCCCTACAAAGTCTAAGGCCCACTTCTCAAATGGTTCTATAAGGACTTGAGGTTGGAGTGACATCTCGTAAGATACAAATGGGTGACCCATCCTCTGACAACTATCATATCTCCTAATGTATGTTTTGGCATCTCTGAAGAGAGTGGGCCAATAGTAACCTAGGAGAAGGATTTTGTAGGTTGTTCGTTTATCTGAAAAGTTTCCATCGTAGGGATCATAATGGAATTCCTTTATAATTTCCTTCATTTCATCCTCTCTAACACATCTATGGATAATCAAATATTCTCCGATGTAGAAAAGGTCTCCTCCCATCCAAGAGTATTTAGCATTTTTCCCGATGACCTTCTACTTTTCCTTTGGTGAAAAGTGTAGTGGAAGTTTTCTTGTAGACAAGTGGTTTTGAATGTTATAAAATCATGACGTTTTAACAGAAATTGCAAAAATATGTTCATCAGGAAAATTGTCTTCTACATGAATTATCTCACTAGGATTCTTTATACGAGAGAGTAAATCTGCTATTAGATTTTCCCTTCCCGACCTATCTAAAATAATTATGTTAAATTCATGTAACAATAGAAGCCATATTTTTATTCTTCCATTTTTTATAGGTTTATTCATTAAATAATCGATGGAAGAATGATCTGTGTTCAAAAAAACTTCATATCTTGTAATATAATGTTGAAATTTATTAATTGAATAAATAACTGCCAAAAATTCCTTCTTCGTAACAATGTGGTTGATTTCAATAGAAGTGAGGTTTTTACTGACGAAGTAAATAGCATATGTTTGTTGACTTTCCTTCTGACCCAAAACCACTCCTATATATGAATCAAATGCGTCCGTAGATATGTGGAAAGGTAAATTCCAATATGGTCCTCTAAACAGTGGAGTCGTGGAAAGTTTTTCTTTAAGTGTATCAAAATCATCCTGGCAGTTAGTATTTCAATAAAATTCAACATCATTTGCAAGAAATTTAAATAAAGGTGAGGATTTTTTTGTAAAATCTCTTATAAACCATCTATAATACCCTGCATGTCCTAAGAATCTCCTCACATCCTTTTGAGTGGATGGAGTTGGTAAATTGACAATCACTACAATCTTTGTTAGATCAACATTAATACTTGTAATTTAAACATGATGACCAAGCACAATAACTTCAGTATACATCATAAAATATTTTTCATTACTTAAGGAAAGGTTCGTTTCTCGACATCTATTTAAAACTTTTTTCAAGTTCTCCAAAAGTATCCCCATAAACTAAAAAATCATCCATGTGAACCTCTACACAGTCATCGATTAAATAAAACATAAATAGCCAAGACTTCCTTTTAGAATGTGGCAGGTGCATTACAAATTCCAAAGGGTAATACCTTGTAGGCATAAGTTCCTAGACGACAAGTAAATACCATTTTTTCTTGGTCTTCAGGTGTTATTCTTATTTGGTTCTAGCCATCAGAATCATCGAGGAAAGAAAAATATTTCTTTCCAGCCAATGTGTCTAGGACTTGGTCTATGAAAGGTAGAGGGAAGTGGTATTTCAATGTGGCTTTATTGATTTATCCGTAATATACAAATACCTTCCATTTTCCATTCTTCTTGGGAACTATTATCGAGGGTGAAACCCGTTGACTATCCGATATAGGATAGATAAAATCTACATCTAGTAATTTTTGAAGCTCCCCTTTTACAATGTATTTTAAATATGGGTTCATTCATCTTTGTGGTTGTCGAATATGTTTAATATTTTCCTATATGTATATGTGATGGGTACAAGTATCGATATGGATACCTTGCATGTGAGTATAATCCCAAGAAAACGATTTAGGAAATTTCTGCAAAACTGAAATTAATTGTTTCTACTGTAAATCATCAAGATAAGAATTGATGTTTAATTTTTTTCTAGGAGAAATTTCAATAACTCTAATACAACAATTTGATACATAATTTTCAGGAAACATGGTTTGAAATAAATATGTTAAGCTATTTGTTGTACATGTCTCCTAAAAACTCTTCCCAACAAGATAATCAACTAAAAAATGTTCATATTTTGATGATGAAGCTTGTGAAATTGATGATGTAGATTGTTGAGAACTGTATGATGTAGATGGTTCACAATTTATTTCCTACCCCCTAAAGTACAGAGGAAAATCAGAATGAGGAAGAAAATGACTGAACTGATTTCCATTTGTATTTTCCTTAAGATTTAAAGCTTTTGCAATGGTTAAAACTGACTGAATTATTTCATCATTAGTATCAACTTCACTTAACCATTTTACATTCTCTAATTCAATTATTGATTTAGCAGGGGGATATAATGAAATATTATTTATTTCAACACCATTTTTTATTATCATATTTCTGGATCTATAGTTGATGAATGAATCAATTGTTGCTAACCACAATCTCCCAACAATTAAAGGATGTCCACCCAAATTAGATTTGGGTTGGACGATCATAAATTCTACCAGGTAGTCCCATGAGTCAAGGGAGTCAATGATATTGTCAATTACCTCCTTGGGTTTAATTTTTTTTTTATCTATCTACAAGCTCTAGAATCGTAGGGATGAGTTTGAGATTGCCAATGTGTAATTTTTGCATAGTCTCCATCATCATGACATTTATTATTGGTCCTAAATCAATGAGAGTGTTGGGAATAGAAATGATGTTGACATAAATTGTTACTATCGATATTCCAGGATCAACATACTTATTTTCAATGATTTAGCAATCATTAGACTAGCTAATTTCCCAAATCTTTTATTGTTTGTGAATTTGACTTTTTTCTTCCAATCTTTTTATTGTATAATTCCTTTATTGTTTTGGTGTAAAAGGGTATGCAATTTATGGATTATAGTAAAGGAATTTTGATTCTTATATTTTTCAATTTATCTAAAAGGTCAAACTCAAGCGATTTTTCTGATTTTTCATATTTTTTCGTGGCTAACCTTTCAGGGAAAGATATTGTCCTAGAGGAAGAAGGTTGTTCCTATAGGGAAATGATTTCTTTTATAATTTTATTTTTTATTTTTAACAGGTTGAACATGATTTTACTCCTTTTCTTCCTCAATTATAATGGATGGTTTTTTGTTTACAACCCTCCGAGAATGAACATCAATTTCATCTAATGGGACAAAAATGTCCTATAACCGTGCATAAATTTCCAACAATTATGCAGGAAATTCCTCTAATTGAATTGACATTTTCTGTAAACGCACAGGGGAAATAATATAAGTATAAAACATGTTTACATCCGTGTTGTAAACAACTTTATCCTTTTGATTATTGTGGTTTTCCACTAGTTGTGCATGAATTTGTGTGGGTCTATGGGGTTGTTGATTTGACAAAAGTAGTAATGGTTGTGGCTGAGTGAGATGAGGTTGAGATGGAAATGGTGGTTGTATGGTTGTAGGGTAATAATTTATAACTTAATGTGCGAAGAATTTCAGTCTTAAATTTTTCTAACAAGTTACCAATTTCATCCCGACTAATACTCCTTGTTGTTGATTTAGTAACTTTTGTTAGAATGCTTCTTTGTTCTTTTCTAGCCTTGTCTTTACCTCTAGAACACTTCCTGCATGGTTCAACAATTTTGTCAAATGGTAAGGATGAAATATCGCCAGAACCCATGAGAGGAAGAATGTCAATATATTCTTCATGAATTCCTTTCAAAATATAGTACAGATAAGATCAAAATTTAAAGAACTATGTTTCAATTTTGCAAATTGTACAAAAATCTCTCCAAGTAATCCTCTAAGTTCTCATCCTCTTGTTGACCCATCCTGAAAGTGTCTTCTTTTGAATCTCGTGGCCTGCAATAAGGTTCATATTTATTAAGAATTGTTTTCCTCATGGTGTCCCAATGTGCTATTGTACTTTCACCTAGTCCCATAAACCATTTTAAGGCAGTTCCTTTCAAAGTGGCAGGAAATAATCAAAGCTTGTACGCATAATCAATATACCCATATGTATGACATAAAATATAAAATTCAAAGAAGAATGCATCTAGGTCTTCAGAGTGCATACCATAGAAATTAGGAAGAATCTAAGGTGGAATGTTTTTCATCTTTAACTCATTTATGAATTTTGTAGGTATATCTAAGAAAGGAAAATTGAAGGTAACCCTTTTTTCCTCTTCACCTGTTATGTTCCTTTCATCATTCAAATATCTTTCTCTTTCTCCTCCTACTCCTCCTCCTAGAATTATTTCTCCACCACCTTGTGGTATTCCTTCTCCTTCTCTTCTTGTAGTTGGTACTCTTGGTATTCTCTCTCTTTCTCCCCCACTTCTTGGTATTCTTCCTCCTCCAATATGAGATTCTTCATCAACCATCTTATTGTCCCAAAATATCCAAAATTTCTTACTCCAGCCTTCTGGTTTTTCCTTTGGATATTCAATTTGTTCGACAATATATTATGTTTCCGTCTACTTTGATCTTTCCGTAACAATTTGTTTCCTTGTATCCTTCTTAGTACATGTAAGCAAGTTAGTAATGGGGGGTTTTGTGGATGTTTTGATAGTTGTTTTGATAGATTACTTAGTATATGTTTGTGAGGATGATGGAATATGTATTTTATTAGATGGATTAGTAGACGGTTTTGAAGATGATTTAGTAAGTGGTTTTGTGGGGGGTTTTGATTTATCTGAAACATTTGGTTTTTCTGCAAAAAAAAGTTTCTAAAACAGATGGAACAACTTATTTTACTGATTTAATAAATCTACCCTTATTGTCTCTAATTCTACTTGATCTATTTATTCAAATCATGCATGAATAAGTCTCGTGAAGACTCACTAAAGTGAGGGTGTGTTTGTGTCTTACCATTTTCACTCTTCCTAGTCATAAATGCGTGAATGAAAAAAAAAGTGTAAAGAATTAAGAAAATTATAAAACTTGAAAGAAGAAAAATATGAAATTTGCAAAAAGAAAAATCAAGAAACTTACAATAAAAATGACAGAAAAATTGTGACTTCCAAATCCAGTTCCTTGACACGTCCCCGATAATGGGGCCAAAATGTCATATATTTTAGTTGTAGTTTAATTAAATAAATTTTGAAGAATTTTATGTCAAGCCAAGGTAAGTAAACTTATGAGGTGTCGACACTATGTATGTAGAACAAGCTTGGTAGTCACTTGATATTCCTATGAAAAGTAAATCTATTGCAAACTTGAAGCAAGAAAGTTTAGAATCTGACTGAGGGACTGGGAGTAATTCTCATGACTAAAGGGACTTAATTAACCTTCAATTGGTTGAACTGGGAGTTCATATGCAAACTGTCATTTTACATATGTACTCCTACTTTGTTTCAGTCAAATAGTGTAGAGTCGAGTGAGTCACCCTAAGTTATGAGTCATTGTTTGATTCTAAACTTTAATGAAAAAATACAAGAAAGAAAATCTTTGCAAGGAATGATAAATTAAACTATCACACTTCTCAAATGAAATTTACCTATCTAACTGTCAAATGTAGAAATTATGTGTATTTATAGAAGTTACAACATTTCTTGCAATTTTAGACAATTACAAGAATTATTGTGTTCAATGGATTTCCTGCAATTCTACTGGAATTTCCTATGTGTACATAATTTTCTACAATTATGGAGTGTTACATGAATGCTCTATGTAAGAAAGAAATTACAGAATTTAGTTTTCAATTATAGGAATCACAAAAACAAGAGGAATTTGCAAACATGAGTTAATCTTACTGAAATAATTGAACAAAAATACAACACATATTAGGGGGTCCTCCTAGGATATGTTGCTTAATAAAAATCATAATTCTAAAGACACCTTAACACCATAAATGGATCATGAAATTATGTCTTGTATTCAATGATTATCAAATTTTATAGGAATACTCTTCAAGAGTAATTTCAAAATTTTCACTAACTGATTACATTCCCTCGATGTTGTCTTTAGAGAATATTACATCATTATATCAAATATCTCTAGGATAATATTTGGTTGTCTTTAGAGAATATTATATCATTATATCAAATATGAATACATACTCTAAANATATATATATATATATATATATATATATATATATATATATATATATATATATATATAAACTCATCCATGGATTATGAATCACCATTGATATATGCATTATATTCAAATGAATGAGTGGGTAAAGATTTAGATGACACATGTTCATATCTATTATCAATGAGTGCATCCTTTGAGTCTTCATCTATGCTCAACATTTCAGATGTAAAAAGTTTTGTAGATCTATGATAAGGTTAACCATACTCCTTTATTTCAACTATTTCTTATGTCGACAACCTCTTGATAATCTATGTAGTCCTAGAGAGAAAAGTGTCTCTCTTTGTCAAATGGAAGCCATAAATAAGTGTGCCAACATATTCTAAGTTTAAGATGTCCATGAAATGATGATTTATATTTTGA
Source organism: Picea engelmannii (assembly GCA_009831015.1). Taxonomy (NCBI): domain Eukaryota; kingdom Viridiplantae; phylum Streptophyta; class Pinopsida; order Pinales; family Pinaceae; genus Picea; species Picea engelmannii. Next base: position 165,336 of record ML791508.1, on the reverse strand, counting down.
CACTTTCTTTTTCCCTATATATTGTGCTGGAAATACTAAGACAACTAAGACGAGGGGAAGGGGGGGGGGGAATCATTTGTTACTGAGATTAAACAATTTTATGCCTATTAAAATATTATTAATCTTCTCCAAGTGATAATAAAGATTACGCAAGTCATGAACAGTAGAAATAGTAAACATCAATCATACATATGATATACACAGAGACAAATATTCATGAGGAAACCCATAAAGGGAGAAAACTTCTTCTTCTTTGAATGATAGGAAGTCTTTTATGTTCTGTACATAATCAATCTTTGAGAACCAACTCAAAATGAGGCTACAAACTCTTCTTTACAAGCAGCAACTTGCTAAGAGCACCAACTCTCTGGTTTCTCTAGCACCCACTAGAAGGAAGCACCAACTTGTTGATGGGCGAAAATGACCGTCCGTCAACTGGGAGAGTGGAACCGGTCTGGGGTTGTCTAAATAACCCAAGCCGTTTGGAATGGACCACCCTGACGAGTTTAACGGCTCTGTTGGCCGCTCTAAGGTCTTCTATGAAAACCAAAGAGAGAAATGATCTGAGCTAAGTAATCTAAAAATAAAGGAAACTAGAAACTAATAAAACAAAGAAAAAGAACTAATATATTAAATGCAAACTACTCTAACTATTCTATCTACAAACTATAAATTACTCTTGTAATAACTCAAATCAACTATCTGATTATCAGCTACAATATTTCTTATTCACAAATGTACACTATGAACAATCTATAGATTTGATTAAAACCTGCAAAACTCGTGTATATTCTACCCTAAGACAGCCAAGAATCTCTTTTTGATTTTTATATTTATGAAAAGGAAATAAACATTACTGAAATTAAACGATCTAATATATTTACTGAAATTAAACAATCTAATATAAATCTAGTTACGATTATATATGAATTAAACTACTTAATG
>ML791508.1:122596-139613 GCA_009831015.1 Picea engelmannii | reverse complement strand
AGGACTTCACATAGCATGGCTAGAAGAAGGAATGAAGTAAGAAAGGGAGACATATTTGAAAATATGGATACTCAGAGCTCAAGTTCTGAAGAGAAGGGTCATCTACAGAAGTGGGTGAAGAAGATAGAGCAGCCAGATCAGAACTAAAGATTAGAGGGAAGTTTTGGGAAAAAGAGCCCCACACTCATTCACCCCCCCTCTAAGTGTGGTAGGTGTTTCCAACATGTTCCAGCACCAACTGGATGGAAGCACCAACTTCCAGTCACACAGGCACCAACCTGTATAACAGAGAACCATGGTTCTCCCTTGCACCACCCTACCACCCTGGTTTTTCTGGTTGCAACCAGATGGAAGCTACAACTTCTTGTGTTCAAGAACCCACTTGAAACTCTGAGGACAATAGTCCTCCCTAGCATCACCCTACCACCCTAAGATATAAAACTTTACTTACTTTCTTTGTCTCTAATATGGTCTTTTACAACTCCATGTCTCCTTTGCCTTCTTCAGCTTCTATGCTCAGTTCTTCTTTTGCATCTCTCTACTTCTATGCTCTTCTCTTTTTCTTACTCCCTGCAACCTCTCTCTGTTCCGCTTCTCTTCTGCATTTTATTATCTGTGCTGCATATTCATTCTTTTCATTACATCTTTGATCTTCACTTCAGATCATGAACTACATAACTTCCTACACACATGCATCACAGACGAAAGAGCACACTATATTCTATGTTCTGCATGTCTTTCACACGTTGATTCCTCAGCCCGATCATCATTCAAACTCTTTGTCTTCTCTGGCGGTTATGTTGTATTTGTTCATCATCATTGGGCGTTGTCCTGAGATTCTTTATCTTCTATGGCAGTCACAACTCTTCATATTCTCTGGAAGTTACAGTAAATCATTTTGGCATCCTTGGATTCTAAGCATGTTCCTTCATGTGACCACCGACGGTGACCAAACGCTTATTCAAAAGGCGCTTCCCGATTTCGGTCTAGTGAGCTCTAGCTCCATTTCTCGATATGAACTTGGGCGATGATCTCATGTGACCATGCGATTTTGGGCATGGACAAAGGTGGTATGAGGGAAACCCACTTTTCACCCCGCAATTCACTTCGAGCCTCCACGTGTCCTTTCTCCAAAATCATGGTTTCGATTGCGGACCGCTCAAGAAAAATTAAGACCCGAGCATGTTCTATCCCCACAATGAAATGCGACAGTCGATATCAAACTCTTCTTTATTTCATACGCCAATCTTCTGGAGTTGATGATCTATAGAAACCTATCCTTCTCAATTGATGGCTCTACCTCCACTTCGGGAATTTGACCTTTCAACCAGATCAATGGTTCTGTGGCCCCTTTTCTTGATCAACGGTCGAGATCTCCTTTCGGTCTCCGGACTTCTGAAATATCAAATATCAAATTGACGCTCTGGATAAGATGGCCTAGATTCACTTCAGACAATATGATGCTTGAGATATTCTTCATATGATCTGACGACTCATATTTACTTCGGATGATCTAGCGGTCGAGAATGAATTTCATCTCTCTGGGCCTCCAGACTTTGGGAATTTCAAAAATCAAACTGATGCTCTAGATCAGACGACCCAGATTCACTTCAGACGATCTGATGCTTGATATATTCTTCGGATGATCTAATGACTGATATTTACTTCAGATGATCCAGCAGTCGAGAATATATTTCAGCTCTTCGGGTCTCCGAGCTTTGGGTATCTCAAATCTCAACTGGAAATTCTTGAAGTGATTTCTTCAGAGCGTAACATCCTCATAACTTTAGACCCGAAATGAATGATGTTCTTTTGATCAAGATCTTAGATCAACGGCTCGATCTATTTGCGATGCAACTTTTCCTTGGATGAAATCCAAAGGTTCTCCATATTTGCTTATCCTATCCTTCCATTTAATTCGATCTAACGGCTGATGGAAATTTGGATGATCGAGATCTCAGATCTCATCCCTTTCTTATCCTATCCTTCCACTTAAGGTGATCTGATGGCTGATGAAAATTAGGGTCATCAAGATCTCATATTTCAGCGCTTTCTTATCCTATCCTTCCACTTAAAGTGATCCAACAATCATCAAATTTTCTCTAGATCTGATGGTCCTTATTCATTTCAGATTTTGGGCTTTGGGTAATTCAACTTTTAAGTTGCCAATTTTTCGAAGTGATATTCCCTGAACAGTAACCTCCTCGCAACTTTAGACCTGAATTAAATGTTGTTCGTCGATCATGTTCTTTGATCGATGGCTCGATCTATCTTCGGTGCTACTCTTCTAGCTTATCATGTCCTTCCACTTAGAATGATCCAATGGTTGTGGGGTATTTGGTTGATCCTTTGGATCATTGATCCGATGGCCACTATCGCGCCTCCTTATGATCTTTCTCACCTTCTGCTCCACCTTATTTTCTTTCCATCAATGACAAGCACACGCTTTCTTGTAAAACATGCCAACATATTGATCTATTTTTCAACTATCATTTCAGGCTTGTACATGCCATTGATGTGTATATATTTCATATCCATATAAACGACCATTATAGAAATAAATCACCCCCTCAAATTTTCAAACCATCTAATTTATCCCATGGATGAAATTTTACCCCTATAATTTTCCTTCTTGTCAATGGATTCAAAATGTATTACACTCATCTCAAACCTGATTTCTCCATTGTTTGTCAACACTCATGCACTCAAAGTAATGGGAAGTAGATTTTTTTCAAGCAATGGGTAGCTTTCTGCATCAATAAGCCTTGAATTTTGACTTCAATATGGTTGAAAACACATTGCACAAAGGGTTTCTTACACATTTTTATACACAATGAATTGCAAGATACAATCGAACTTTCTAAGTGTTTCTATGACAATTCACAAGTTTGAAAATCAATTTCTACAAGAGATATATTTTCCTTCATGGACTCTAGCACTACTTAACTCGTGGAAGATGGGGAAAATGCAATGAAGGAAGAAGATACTAACCAACAATGGAAGGCTAGATCATTGCACTTGAGAGAGAAATGAGTAGCTAAAGGCAATGCTTGGCCTTTAAAACACCCAACGTTTTATCTTCTAGTAATAAATGGATGTTACACACAAAAAGGAGCCCAATAAATCATGTAAATTATTATGTTTTATTTATAATAACCAAATCATTGAGGAAGAAGGGTAACTAGCATTGTGAGGTAAAAAATTATCCTAAGAGGGGAAAATCATTGAGTTTTAGAGCCTAAATGGTCAATTGTTGGATATGGAAGAATGGAAGCACTTCAAGGTGAGAAATTTTCCTTTGGAAGGAAAATCATTGACCTCAAATAACTAGATGACCAAAACTTTATCCTTTGAGACCTATTAACCTATTAGGGCAACAAATTTCCTTTCACTAAGCATATCCATCCAAAGATAGAAAATTTTGACTTATTTCTTCACCTAGAAAAAGGAATTTTCTCCCACCTCCAATGGCAAGTGTGAATAGCTCACAGTCATGAATTCATGAATATATATATATATATATATATATATATATATATATATATATATATATATATATATATATATATATATATATATATTATTTATTTTTTTCCTCAAAAAAAGCGTAATCATATTCATCCATAGAGAACCAAATTACATTCTATAGGTGCATCTAACACATGCGTAGATAGATCCCAATGGGAAAAATAGATGGAAAAGATGACATAAAGAAAAATAAGAAAGACTAACATGAAATGATCCTCAAGATGGGTCGGTGAATACCCCACACAAGAGAACCTAAGGGAAGTAAAACCCCCCAAAATGTACTCCCAATAGACCCAGGAGGTTAGAAGGACCATATCATAGAGGCATGGAAACCTCAGATCGGCAAGACCAAAAAGCAGCAAAATCGATGGAGACCTAGACCAACAAGTGACCAGTAATTGCACACCCTCCCAATAGGACCTCAAAGTGCCTATATCCGCAACAATTCATGCCCAAGACATGACCTCAAAGCTCTAGAACAATCCAAGTCAAGTGGAGGAAATGAGACATCAATAACTGTTAAAAGGAGTCGGATCACGAGCATACATAAAACCATAAAAAATGGAAGAAACCTGAGACAGGAACCACATAAATGTAGAAAAAAAGTGGAATCTCCATGACTCAGTCCCAGATACATGCTCCCTCAGAGGAATAATCGACTGCCACTCCAGAAAACAACATATCTAAGATAATAATCCCAGACGATTCCCCCCAGACGCACCATAATCAGTCAGAAACTAAAGAAGTAATGGGACCAAATACGGACCCGAGCACTAGGCCCTAAAATTATCAAGCAAATGGCTTAGGGAGAAGACACAGCTTCCCTAGAAGGATCAGTTGCACGATGCCGCAACTCGTCTGCAACAAAAAATAAGAGCTTTATCTGCACGAGATGAACCAAGCGACGGGGAGAGGATCCACCTCACTTGGATAAACCAGGAAGAAGAGTCTCCAGAAGGCAGATACACGTCGAGGAGGAGAATCATCCAAGCAAGGGGGGCGCAAGAATAATCCCTTCCGAGCCGCAGGGGAGAAGGAGCGTGCGGTCTATGACCAGGGAAACCCTAGTTGTAGACCTCTTGAACCATGATAACTCTATTTCTTATCTTATATGATTTGATTATAAATAATACAAGACTACTTGTTCGCTTATTTGATTTGAATATGGATAATGCAAAAATATTTCTTATCAAATAATATGTGTTTAATTCAATTCAATTTGTATTGATTTGAAAGTCCGCTGATAGGGGAACTTTGGACTGATAGTATTTTTTCACGACCAGTTCTTCCATGCTTTCTATTTATGAGGTGAAACAAGGTTTCAACCATCTTCCCTATTTTCATTGACTACTTTCATCGGGATTGGGAAAATACTCGACACTCCTGAACATTCCAGGCGAGCTCATGACTCCTTCGAGTCAATTTTGGCACCTCGAGGCCATGTAGATATTTCTCTATGACCAACTCAGGTGCTTCATCCTTTTGCGTGGCTCCTTTCCCTCGCCCCATGTGACCTCAGTCCATGACCTTACACATTCCCATATGAAATTTCAGGATTTCACCTTTCGTTAGTCTTCACTCCCCTTGATTTCAAATATCCCGATGTTCTATCCTGGGAAATGACCCATCTAGATCGACGATCAAATTTTTTTTTATCTTGATGCCCAAGATCATTTCTTTGAACAATATCAGTTGCTCACTGCTCGATAAGAAATTTAGACTAATGGATCGGATGACATGCATCCCCTTGCTTTATAGCCCTTCTTCCATAATACCAAAGGCTATGATCATGGGGCCAACTCTCAGGCATGTCATGATTTTGTGTATCGCGAACCCACATTGTGCTCTAGGCTCAAACCTCTAAGTCACGAAATTGCAATATCTTGGATCGGGTGCCATGTGTCTCCTCTGATTGGATGGCCCAGAAGAATATCAACATTTTGGGACTCAGGGCTTCGTGCCTTGCTCAAGGAGCAAAACCCACGAAACAAAAAATCGTGATTTCTCTTATATTTTTCCATGTGCTTCCCTAGTTGGACAGCTTAGATCATTTTGTGACTTTGTGTTTCACAAGTTTTCATGAATCTGCTCATTGACCTTTTTGATTCACGACATCGAGACTATGTTGATCGTGCACCATGTGTCCTTCTGAAATGAACGGCTCAGATCATTTTGTGATTTTGCATTTCGCGAGTCCTCATGACTTGACCCTTTCACTGCTCCATTTTGCAAGTCAGGAAAATGCTAATCTCATGCCATGTGTCCTTCCCAGGATCAACGTCTAGGATTGGCCTCACGATTTTAGAACTCTGACACTATACTTCATGAAAATATATGATCTTGATCGCCCGATGGTTGTCGATATGATCTGCCTGATGCGTTCCTACCATTGAAAGTTGATCTTTCTCGCTTGCTTGATTTGAGTCCATACCCGCCCGCTCTATGTGTTGCGCTTGTGCTAATGGCTATGATTTATGTGAACAATTAGCTAGATGATTGACTGAGGAACCAGGAAAACAAATGATCAGTGACATAGGTCAAGAGAGAAGTGATTGGTCTTTAGAGAAAATAGGTCAATCAAACGGACGAAGGTAGATAGAAGAAAACTACAAGCCGAGAGGAAAACTTGCAATTGGGTCTGCAAGAGGAGGAGAGCCAAGAAAAAATACATACCTAGGTAGAAATCACAAACCCTTAAGGTTTGACAAGTTTATGTGATAACATTAGGCTCCATGGGGGATATAGTCCTCCCTGCAAGCCTCTAAGAACTCTTTATGTGGCTTCAGTGCCTTAGTGTTGGGTTGTGGAGTCTTCTTATTAAAAACAAAACAAAATAAACATAAAACATAAACGATATTTACAATGGTGGGAAGCCGACTGTGTCTTTAAACAAAAAAAAAATTCAGGAAGTGCCCATTTACTGGGCCACCAAAAAATTTATCACCCTCCATATTCTGCAACCTATAAGTATTATTTGAAAATGCCTCAACAATCTTGAAGGGTCCGACCCAAAGGGATTCGAGTTTACCATGCTTGCCTTTGTTTTCTCTGGTCACATCCCATTTGAGTACTAGATCCCCCAGCTAGAAATCCTCCTTACTACTTTTCCTGTCAAATTCCTGCTTGATTTTCTACTGACAGTCATGTGCTTTGTCCATCACCTACTCCCTAGTCTACTGGACTTCTACCAACTGATGAATTCTCCTGATCATATCCTTGGGTTCTCCGTGGAAATATTGGAGGAATTTCACCACAGGAAGGGCAAGATCAGAAGGGAAAATTGATTCAGTCCCATATACCAATTGGAAAGGAGAGATTCCCAGGAACCTCTTTGTCGTCACTCTATCATCCCACAAAGAAAATTTGAGCTTTGAATCCCATGCTTTCTTGTTGTCCTCTAGGAATCTTTTGATAATATTTATAAGTCCCTTGTTAGAGGACTTTGCCAATCCATTTCCTTGGGGGTAATACGGGGTAGAGTGGATCAATGCAATTCTAATCTGCTCACAAAAATTGATCAATGGTTCATCTTTGAAAGATTCATCATTATCAGTGATGATTCTTTTCAGACAACCAAACCTCGCTATAATATATTCAAGAAAACCAATGATTACTCTGCGAGAAGCACTCCTTGTGGGGATAGATTCTATCCACTTGGTGAAATAATCCATTGCAGTTAAGATCCACTTATGCTTACCACTTGAAGGAGGATGAATCTCCCCAATAAACTCTAGGCCCCACTGCTCAAAGGGTCCTGAAGCTACCTCAAGCTTCAATGGTAGGGACTTGAGCCGCTGCTTCCCAACGAATTTTTGACATTTGATACAAGACCTGATTTTTGCACAGACATTAGTGAATAGAGTGGGTCAAAAGTAACCAACCCTAAGAATCTTGTAGGTTGTGGTTCTCCAAAAATGAAGTCACCCACACAGGTTGTCATGAAAATGGAACATAATCTTTTGGATAGAAGATTGTGAAAAGAGCTTCCAGCAATTGAAGTAGTTGTTAACCAGTGATCCAATTCTGAATATTGCAGATCCAGATGAAGATTTCATGGTTTGCACATAATCGTGCAAAGAAGGACTTTGTGGAGTCCTTAGTCAGAAAGGATTTGTGAAATGTTTCAAGTCCATAAAATTGAAATAGCATGAAAGGCTCTATGCCATTCATGATTTGGAGTTGGCAAACATAGTGCACGCTTTGAAGAAGTCGAGGCACTACCTCATGGGAAAGAGGTTTGAGTTGAGGAAAAACCATAATGGTCTAAAGTATTTGTTTGATCAACCTACTTTGAATGCTAGGAAGAGTGGATGGTTGGAATTCCTCTGTGAGTATGACTTTGATATTAAGCACATCAAAGGAAAGAAGAACAAGGTGGTTGATTCACTCAGCGGGAGAGTGTGTGAACTGCATGCTACATCCATTAGCATGTATCAGATCGATCTTAAAGGAAAAATTTATGAGGCTGCAAAATCTTATTTGCAGTACATGGAATTGGTAACTAAATTGAAGCAAGGTAAAATGCAGCAGAAAGATGAATATTATGAACTGGGAATTGATGGAATTATCTTGTACTAAAACATAGTTTATGTACCAAATTCTATGCAATTGAGGAGTGTGATTTTAAAAGAGATGCATAATGTACCTTATACGGGACACCCAGGATATCAAAAGACAATTTCAACAGTCAAGAGACAATATTATTGGCCAGTAATGAAGAAAGAAACTACATAATACATAGCTAAATGCAAGGAGTTTCAAAGGGTCAAGGCGTAGCATACACACCCAGTTGGGTTGTTTCATCCATTACCCATTCCTCAGTGGAAGTGGGAAGTGGTCACAATGAATTTCATCATAGGATTACCTAGAACAAACAAACATCATGATTCCATCATGGTGGTGGTAGATAAGCTCACGAAGGTCGCCCATTTTATTCCATTGAAGACTACTCACAAGGAAGTTGATGTTGTTGATATTTATATGAGGGAAGTAGCACACTTGCATGGCATTCCCAAGACAATTGTGTCTGACAGAGACCTAAATTTTACCTCAAATTTTTGGATAGGATTATTCAAGGGGTTTGAAACGAACTGGAACTTCAACACAACTTATGATCCTGAGTCTAATGGACAAACAAAAATAGTAAATCAAGTGATAGAAGATATGTTAATAATGTATGTGATGGACAAACTATCTAAATGGGAAGATTATATACACTTGGTAGAATTTGCCTACAACAATGGGTATCAAGCATCACTGAAAGTGAGCTTGTTTGAAACACTTTATGGTAGAAAGTGCAACACCCTAGTAAGTTGGGACAACCCAGCTGATAGGGAAGTGGTTGGGGTAGATTTTCTCAGGGAAATGGAAGAGAAATTGTTAAAGATACAATAGAATTTGAAGGCTTCCCAAGACAAGCAGAAAATCTATGCAGACAAAAGCAGAACCCACAAGGAGTTTAAAGTGGGTGATCATGTTTTCCTGAAGGTGAAATCCAACAAAAGTTCCCTGAAGCTGGGAAGTTGTTCAAAGTTAGAAGCTAGATATTGTGGACCATTTGAAATCATAGAAAGGATTGGACCAGTAGCTTACATTCTTGTATTTCCTGCATCCATGACAATTCATAATGTATTTCATGTATCATTGTTTAAGAAGTATATACCTGATGCTAATCATGTGATTGATTGGAATGTGATTCAGGTGGAGCAAGAAGGCTCTTTGCAAGTGCAACATGTGCACATACTGGACTGGAAGAGAAAGAAACTCCAGAATCGAGTTGTAAATATTGTAAAGGTTCAGTGGACCTGGTACGGTCCTGAGGATGTAACATGGGAGCATGAATATGCTATGCGAGAAGAGTACCCACATCTTTTTGAAGATTTTGGAAATCTTGTTTTTGTTGTGTAAATAAGTTGCATTGAGGATAGTACAAAAATAAGGGGAGGGGATTGTAACACCCCAAGGCCAAGCCCCTGTTGAATTGTAATTATGTTTGTAGGTTGGTGAGCCAAGTGTTTATAATTTGGAATACTTATGTGTTTATTAGGTTGGAGAGCCCATATGCTAAGGCCAATGAGCTTGATTTTTGTATATGTAAATACTCACATCATTAATAAAATTGCATCACTGCATGTAGAAGGACCATGAAGAAAGAGTTATGGGGGACTAAGATCCACTAGGAAGGGAAAGGGAAGGGGCTAAGTGTCTAGGAATAGGGGCTAAGCTAGAGGGATTACCTCTAAAGGAATAATATTATATTATTATTTCATAGAGGCTAATGTTTGACATAACCATGTTCTCCTAAGTTCCTGGGGAAAGGGGATGAGTGTTAAGTGGAGATTATGCAGCTTCAGGGAGACATGTGTCCACCTAGGTGCATGTCATTTTTAGGTGGGAAATTCAACTCGTTGGGGGTTCCCTCACCATTCTTGCGATGGTCGTCACTCTTTAGTTCATCCATACTCCCCACAGATGCACGCACTGAGACAGAGAGAGGTATAACCTTGACACAACCATCCATTGCCTCCATCGTCGATCTATGCAAATTCTGAAACCTGCACACCCATGTAGTGAAGCTAATCGTGCTTCCAGTGAAGCACATCATGACTTTGTAGTGTTTGATCCATATCGCTCCATAGCCTTTGTTGTTTCTACCCACATTTTCTTTGGATTGGTTTGGCTTTCTCTCATTACTAGAGCCCTTACCCTTTTTATTTTTATGTGGAGGTTACTCGCTAAACTTAGGAGATTAATAGAAGAGACAGGTTGTCAGGCCTGTGAGAAACTCTTTCCATGTGAGAGACTGTGTTGGGGAAGTGAGTTCTCCTAAAGGGAGTCTTGTAACAGCTACAATACTGTGAGACTTCCAGTCCAGCCTGTTGTTGAAGCCATGGAATGGGGGTCGACAACCGATGGACTTGTGATAGTGAAGGTGTACACTCCTGGGGTGGGACATGCATGTGGGGAATGAGGGTCTATGGGTTGTGGGTGTAAGTGGATCCTTGGAGAAAATCTTTCATGTTGAAATGTCTGACTTTCTTGTTGTCCTTGCCAAGCCTAGGAATCCCTTTCCTGGTGGAGTTTAGTCCCATCTCAGGGGTGACCTACTACTGAGCATGATGAGCAGTGTGGTCTAAGGTTGGGAGGTTCATGGAAGATAAGTACGAAATCTTTGTTCTCTGCATGACGTGTATCTTGAAATCAAGTTATAATGTTATTAGAATTGTTTGTATATATTGCATGTATGTTTTAATGTTGTTTATGCATGAATAGGTGCATGAACATAATTATATAGTTATTTAAATTGAATTATATAGATATGTATATGAATATATATGAATATCACATGTTATCTCTATTTATTCCTGTTAAGTTTTATATGTGAATATTTCCACAAAGTTATTCGGTGGCATGGCCTAGCTTGTTGGTTTAAGGTCAGGAATGGTCACAGAATGGTATCAGAGCAGAAAGACAAAGATACAGCTGATCGGATTAGCCACAATTTTGTCAATAGATTGTCGATGTTTCAGATACAAAACAGGATCCATATTCAGGACAATGAGACTAGGTTAAGATGAAGGAAAGAACTGGTATTTAAATACTTGAAGTGTGGGGAAAACCTAGGTGTCGGCTAAGTTTCTTAGTAAAATAATATGATTAATTCTTTTAAAGTTTTATTAGGGTTTCATATTTTGGTTATTTAAGTTTTAGGGTTTTTTCTAAACTATTATTAATTTAATGTTCTTATCTTAATATTAATTAACTATGTTCTAGGTATTGTATTAATGAAATAGTAGGATTTAATTATTGGTATTTATTTAGATTATTAAGTTTTTTGGTTCTCCATAATGTTATTAAGGGGATTTATGTTTATAAATTTTTAAATTTTAATCAATTATGTTCTAGGTATTAAGTTATCTTTAAATTAGGTCATTATTAATATTTAATGTTATAAATATGAGTTTAATATTCTTTAATTTGTTTATTTAATAACTATTTTTATTAGGGTGTGATTTATAATTAGGAGGAATAAATTAATTAAAAGTATTTAGATTGTATAAATATCAATGATTATTGTTGTTTCTATGGATTAAAGGGAACCGATTTTCACTTAGTTCTAACCCACTATCTCTGTTTAGGTTACTAGGATGTTTTCGGATTTCAATAGCTTCTCTAATTGTTATAACCCTAAATTGCACCAGACATGCATACCTAGCATCATGCCATCTTACTTGCTATCTTTGCCAAGCCATCACTGAACATATCTTCTAAAAACCACATTTTTGTAGGTGTACATGCCCTACACCACTACTGCCTGCGTACACATGCTTGCTGAACCACTACATCCCACGTACACTCACAAAAGCACGAAAAATAGAAAGTGGCAGAAGAATACAGACATTCGGGTAAGTTTCCTAAACCGTTTGACCGCCCCTAGCCAATCACCCAACCGAATAATTAGCCCTTTTTGTCCTATAAAATAACGGGTTGGGGTCCCATTCAAAAAGAGAAGCAAGCTTGTAAAGAAACTCTACCCATTTCATTATTCCCCCTTTGCCCAAATATTCTGCAACCACATTATGAGTTTTGAGCCAGAATTCCTTCTTCCTCCTTTGCAAATCCTTGCCATTTCCCTAGAGAGAACTAAAGAGGAGAAGAATATGCAGAATCAGTTGGTGCATGGTAAAGAGGAGCCTAGGACCAAGTTTGAGGAGCAGTTTCTGGTCTCATATTGTAAGTGACTTTTTTTGAGATTAATATAAAGAAGTAGTTTTTCCGTCGCGCCAAATGATGTCTTAAATCTTTATGATTTGTTTACAATTTTATTATGATGTCTAACCCACTAATCCTTATATAAAATGCACACTTGTAGTTTCTTATTTGTATTTTGGTGAATGCAGGTTCTCCTAGGGAGGAGATGTGCAGTCAAGAAATAACTGAGTGCAAAGGGATTGACACCGGACATGGAGTTCAAGGTAGGCCTACCGGATCCCTAGATTTTGATTTCTACGTATGATTATGGGGTTATGTCAGGATTGTTTTTAAAAGTAGGAGACTTTATATGGTTATCTCTACCTACATTTTAGAACCCTATTGTAGTCCATAGAGGGGTTTTCCCGCTATAGCAAAATTTTCGACAGTACTGGGGAAACCTCTAGGGTCTTTGGGGATATTTCTTTGGGTGTTTTTGAATCAATTTATTCACTATTTTTGAGTTTCTGTAAGCTTTTGTGTCTTTAATGAATTCTGCTCTTCCATACCAGTATTCCCTTCCTATGCTTGACTGTTGGTTTTCACTTTTTTGAGAAGTTGCAGAGGTGTACGCGGCCTGTAGTGGGCCTGCACGCATACACATGCACCCTTCCTTTGGATATCCCGCGTACATACACTGGCTGCTGAAGTGTTAGTAGCATGTCTGTGTTGAGAAAATCATTTTTAAAGGAGAGCCAATCATCCTCTTCCATGTCAGAAGTCACACTTCTCAGGGGTTTTCTTGATCTATCCCTGGTCTCTGTTAGAGAAGTCTGTAGCCTAGGTCTGACCTCAACATAGCTTTATTTTCATCAAAAGTTTTCTTGTGTTTTCTTTAATAGTTTTTTTAGACAAGTTTGTGAATATGTTTTGATTTGCCTATTTGGTATTGTCAGTGACTCCCTTCGATCAATGATTAGGCCTGAATTCATTTCTTTGTCTTGACTTGTCGTTATTTTTCTCTTTTTTTCTTTAGAAGAAAATAAAAGAATTCATTTTCAGATTTCTTGCTTTGAATCATAAAACAATAATAAAAAAAATCTTTCATTTCTTTGTTTGGTAAAGTAGTTTAGGTTAGTTTCTTTATTTACCAAGGAAAAAGAAAGTTTACTTAATTTCTTTACTTGAATGCTTAGGACATTAAGTAGATCGTAGTCGAGCGAAATCCTGTTTTAAGTTTTTATTTTCAAATATTTGAGAAAAGTAGTTACGAAAAGTTTGGTGAAAGAGTTTTAATTTGGCAAATCTTTATTTGTGAAGAAGTAGTTTGTTTTCAGTTTCATCTTAAGATATTCTCTTTCGTCTCTTAAAGAACATCATTGGTTTCATTTCCGTTCCTATTGACTTAAGACAACCACTAAAATTAACGCTTAATTCAAAGTTATTAGACTTTGTGTTTGTAGGGTCCATCAATTTAGTCTAGGCTAGAGCCTTGATTTAGGATTGGAGAGGAAACTCTTAAAGGCTACAAAAACAAACATAAGAGTCTAAGCTAGGGAGTGCTTGAAATTCCAGTAATCATGAAAGTTATCTGGGACCCCCCTCTAACACAGGGGATAAAAACGAGGTCATGTACAGAAAGGTAGTGGAGATAACCCCTCCAAAGCCGGACCAAGCGTAGTGTGGAACGCATATAGAGGGCTTATCTTGGGATTTCGTTGATCGCATTTTCCACGAAGATTCATGTGTATCGAATCTGTTTGAGGTCCTCAGTCATCTTCCAAAACACTTGATTTTGATACCCTTGATAGGTTTCGGGCTTGATACCCTACTCATTGCATTGCACCCGACTGTCACTTGTACCCGCCTGGTGACTATTTGCGCACTGGAAACCTAGTTGCCATTATCTTAGTGACTTACACAGGTGACTGTTGGGGTATATCGTGGTACCTAGGGAAGACAACAGGCCACTCTTTTCACAGTATACCTGGAGGATGCTTTCGTATTCGAGTTGCACTTGCACTGGTAATTTTCTCTAGTGTTGCCCGTTGTAACTGTTCTTCCAACTAGCTAGTAATTTTCTTGTCTTATCTCATACAACATTTTTCTAGTGTGTGTTCTTTTCTAAATGATTATAGAAAGCCCTAGTGTGTCATTGATCTTATCACACAGTGGAGGATCAGGAGATCTATTGGTCACGAAGGCTTTTGGGCCTGTCGCCGGTTGATCTCGAGCCACCCCCGCCATCGCTAAGGCGAAAACTAGACCAACAAGGGTCTTTTGAGGTGACCGAGTTACAAGAAACTGTGCTTGAATCATATCCAATAGGACAACATTTGATTATGGAGGAACCAATCATTTCTTTCCTCAGAGCGAAAGCTTTTGGTATGTATAACCCTCCAATCATTGATCTATTGGTTCCCATCGTCATATAGGTTCAACCTTACGAGCATCAAGTAGTGTCACAAACAACGATGGAAAAAAATGCTACTACTTCTTTAGGGAATACTCATATTCCCTATACGGTTGTCACTACAGGGGGTGTTTTTCCTCCTAACCAACCATCATTGGTCCGGGTCACTATGGTCTCGACTGTCTCTACCTCGGGCAATGGTTTGATTCTATTTATGGTGGTGATCATTGTTCCTTTCACCCAGAGTGCGACAGGCCCTCCATTCTCATATGGGATGCCTCGCTTCGATACAAACTCTATCCTTTCCTACTCCACTCTACAAACTTTAGGTCTGGGGGTAGGGAGCTCAAATTATCCTCTGCAAGGATCCATGGGCGACACTTCTGCTCCCTATAACGCTTTCCCTTATGGAGGGGGTCATATACCTCCTTCATCTCATTCACTCAGTGGTGCTCACCAGAACTCCGTCGGGTCGAACGTAAACTATAGTTCGTTTGGAAAAGGTAGTCAAAAACTTCCATATTATAGCATGTTTGTAGGTTCGACATCATTCTCTTTGTTCAACGCATTTGGTAACAACTCTTTCTTGTCAGTTGCCATCTCGGTCGGGGGCAACCCCAATTATGGACAACAAAACCCTATGCAGGGTATTATTCCTGCACAGGGGGAAAACTTAGGAATTTCTTCCTCACAAGGACTTTGGAATCCATGGTAGAGATCAGTTCCTTTATTAGGGATGTTGACTGGGGGAAACCCCTTCCATAGCTAATGGAACCCCAGACAAGGCTCAACACCTATGCCCGTAGGATCAGCAGGGGGTAACTCTTCCCAAAATCCTTGGAATGTGATGCAAGCCCAACCCTTTACGTCCTATTACGAGAGTCAGCCGATGACATCTCAAAAAATGGTGAATCTGAACATGGGTCACGACCATGGTTATTACAAGAACCCTGGCCAACAACCTAAATTCTCCTGGCAACCTGGTGCCAGCCAAAGACCAGGCTCCTTTTTCTGTGGTTATAATCAACAACCCAAATTACCATTTATCGCAATTATGCACTTGCCAGACTTGACAAGGTTGTTAAACGACCCCATCCGTCATGATCCATGTTGGCCCCCCATGCCAACCAAGTTTCCTTCGAACATTCAAAAGTTTAAAGATAAGCCTAACGAATATCCAGGCGATCATGTGACCACCTTCCATCTATGGTGCTCATCCAACTCTTTCAGAAACTATTCCATCCAGTTGCATCTGTTTCAACACACTCTCATCGGGAGTGTTGTGAAATGGTACATCAAGCTCGACCGCTCAAGATACTCTACCTTTGGAGAATTGGCAATGGTTTTCTTAAACCATCTTCAATTACCTATGAGATACAACGCCGACACCGAGTTGATGGCCAACTTTGAGAAAACAAAAGCGGACCATATCTCAGATCACATACGAGAATGGAGACACAAGAATAGTTTGATAAAAGTATCAGTTCCACCAACATTTCTTCTTGAGTGGTTCCTTAAGTCTTTGGTACCCCAGTTATCTAAAGACATCACAAACTCAGGGGTATTTTCAGAAGAAGAAGCGATAATGAGAGCTCAACAGCTAGAGCTGATTTACTCTCAGTCTAGTTTACTTTACGAAGTTTTTCCAGATGCACCGCGGTCGATACTTGACAAGACCAAACAAAGATCTAGACCACATGATGATGGTATTGTTGGTTCAGTGCAAGCCAATCCCACTGATCAGTTGTCGAATAAATTACAACAATTGTCAATACATCAGACAGTGGCCAGCCAGAGCATTGGTTCGACTACTCCCCCTAATCAAATGTCGGATGTACACAGTGTGCAATCGACAAACCCAAAGGCCACCCAACAACTTGATGGAAAGAAGAAACAATGAAACAAGGGTAAGGGGGATAAGAAACCCACAAATAATGTTGGCGGGGACAACATAGAAAAGAATAAGTCGAAGTATCCTTGTAATTATTTCACAGAAGACCACCTGACTCACTTATGCCCTCAGCTTGCAAAGGCCCAAAAGTTATTGGCACAGCAGCAGCCTTCCGTGTTAACACAAGCATTTCCACATGGGAAAAATTTAAATCAAGCCTCTGTGAGTGCAGAAGGGGGAAGTCAAGGACCTCCTCCGTCTTCGAGTAATCCTTCATCCGCGAATGTGTACATGATGAAAGGTAATGTTGGCATATCAACTAGGACACATGACTATGGAATTCCAAACACCTTTGTGAAAGGTAAAGAAACCAAAAACCCATCTCTTCCTCTCCAGATTGGGAAGATGTTAAGAACCAAACATCAATATAGCATATAAAAACCTCAGGAAAAGTACTCAACGCCTTGAAAAAGAGATAATTTCAGATAATAAGC
>ML791508.1:73071-116792 GCA_009831015.1 Picea engelmannii | reverse complement strand
ATGGCCTAAAGCTGACATAATTAAAATAAAATTACTAATCTAAATTACAACTAATGGCCTAAAGCCGACATAAATAAAATAGCATTACTAATCTAATATGCCCCAATTAAGGGGTAATGAGCCAATATTAGGGCTTAACAGAAGATATTGGGAGAAACAATGAAACGCATCCCAAAAGGTGCGTTCAATAAAGCTTCCCACAAGCCAAATGCAAGGATCGCCCATAACTACTCTGTGGTGGAGGATTTTTCTCAAACCCCTTGTGCAATGTCTTCTTTGGAGGCCCTTCAGAGCTGCCCTTCCCAGAGAAAGGCTCTGTTAGCCACCTTAGGATCTATTGAGACTTGTAATGCAGGAATGGTCATGCTTGATATGACTCACTTAAAAACTCATCTTCCTTACCACGTGGTGTGTCAGATAGTAGTCGCTTACACCACAAAAAATTTTACTCGGAAGATGTTTTGCACGGTGGTTAATGAGGGCGCCTCGACATGCATGATGTCTTTGGCATGTTGGAAGGCCATTGACCAACCCGTTTTTTCTCTGTCACCTACTCTTCTTACCACATTCAACAGTCGTTCGTTCCAACCACATGGAATCATCCCCTCTTTACCCATGCAGTTAGGGGGGAAGACCGTGTGCATCGAGGTTGAAGTGGTCGATGCGTCTCTCGACTACAATCTCTTGTTAGGAAGGAGTTGAACCTATTCTATGCAAGCAATGGTCGCTACAATTTTTCAGGTCTTGTTGTTTCCACATGAGGGCCGGATCGTTTCCATTGATCAGTTATCTTTCTCTTGTCCCGACCCTTCATCGGGGGAATCCACAATCCTGATGATTGATAACCCTCAAATTGACATTGTCAACATAGGAGTTGGTTTGTTCCCACCTTTGATGGGTACCTTTTATTACCCGCCTCCTTCCAACAATGTTAAGTTCATATCAGCTATCCTCGACCAGCCTAAGGTTGAAATCTTTCAAGTCTCGTCATTTCGTATGACCTAATTTGATGATCTGTGGACTCTTCCTTCCCCATTAGCTACGATGGAATGGACAGGGCACCATGGCATGGCCATGCCTTTGTCCGTGATAGAAGTTGTGTACTCTATAGTCCAGCAAGCTTCCTCCAACCCCGATGTGACTCCCGCACAAGAGTTAGATACGATTCTTGAGAATACCTAGGCTCAAGGTTCCCTCGTCGATACTGATTATTTAGACTTAGTATTGCCCTCATACGAGGTGATTATTGAGGAAATGACTAGTTCGGACAAACCCTAGGATGATCTCCATCATAGATCTTATTTCCTCCTAGAGTTAAGAAGAATTGAAGAAGGTGAATTCACTTTGACTATGATTGGAGACAGGTCTTGTCATATCAATCCTTTAGCTATGCACGTAGTTTGCACTAAAGGAAATATGGAAACCATTTCTAAAACGATACCTATTGACATCTCCAGAACCCCTGACATCGTAGAGAATGTCTTTGTTGAAGTGGACTGCTCCCCCGAGGAGATTTGAATCTACATGGATTTATTTAAATAATTCCACGACCCGTTTTCCTGGTCTTACAAGGAAATTCTAGGAATATATCCAAGAATCGTCGAACATGAAATCACGACTTATTCTGACGCCAAGTCGGTTCGACAGAAGCTTCATCCGGTCAATCCTAAGAAAGCAACAACTATTAAGGCTGAAGTGGAAAAACTGCTTCAGGCTGGTTTCATCTACCCCATCCAACTGACTCAATGGGTATCAAATATCGTTCCAGTCAACAAAAAATAGGGTATGATTCACATATGTACAAACTTCCATGATTTGAACAAGTCCTTTGCAAAGGATAATTTCCCCACGCCTTTTATTGACCAGATAGTCAATGAATGTGAATGTTGCGAGGCCTTTTATTTCATGGATGGTTTTTCAAGATACAATCAGATACAGATCAAACCCAAAGACCAACACAAAATCGCTTTCATTTTTTCGTGGGGTACATTCGCTTATCGAAATATGCCTTTTGGTCTAAAAAATGCTGGAGCTACTTTTCAGCGATCCATGTCTTTTTCTTTCCACGATCTCAAACACATAGTTGAGGCTTATATTTATGATTTAGCGTCATGATATCGTAAGAGAGTTGATCATCCCACACACCTCCAACTCATCTTTGAGTGATGTCACTACTATCGGATCCACTTGAATCCAAACAAGTCCAGTTTTTTCGTAACGTTGGGACGTATGCTAGGTTTCATAGTTTCGACAACAGGGATCATGGTTGATCCTCTGAAGGTTAAGGTGATAGTTCAGTTGCCTCCCTCGTGCACAGTCCCTCAGATTCAAAGTTTACAGGGAAAAGAGAAATTTTTACGACGTTTCATCGGAAACTATGTCGAGATCACAAATGGCTTCATGTGTTTACTAAATAAGGTTGTTCCTTTTCATTGGGATGAATCCGATCAACACTCTTTCAAAGCATTGAAATG
The DNA here is from genome assembly GCA_009831015.1 of Picea engelmannii. Lineage (NCBI taxonomy): Eukaryota > Viridiplantae > Streptophyta > Pinopsida > Pinales > Pinaceae > Picea > Picea engelmannii. The sequence continues at coordinate 114,318 of ML791508.1, read as the reverse complement.
CACCCTCATGTCTACCCCTCTCTTTCGGCCACCCAATTATAATAAAGATTTATTATTATACTTGGCCACTATAGAGTTGACCATCGGCATGGTCTTGGTTCAGGAGGATTATTTTCTCTCAAAATACGTGATTTATTGCCTAATCTGAGGCCTGGTTGGATCGGAGCTCAATTACTCCCATGTTGAAAAACGTGCATTGGTAGCAGTTCATGTTGTCCAACAGTTCCATCATTACATCTTGTTTCGCAAAACCACAGTCATTGTCATTGTGAATCTATTTCAATATGTGTTGACACAACGTGTAATTGGCGGAAATATCAGTAGATGGATAGTTATCCTCCAGGAATTTGACTTGGATTTTGTTTCAATGAAATCCAAAAAGTCATTGGTCTTTGCAGAACTCATCTTGGAACTTCCGGTTGAATCGAGTGATGTTATACCTGAAGAGTCGCCTATCAAAGGAGACATGTTTTTTATCGCGTCTTCGAACCCCTGGTATGGAGATATACTAGTCTATCTCTAGAATTTAAAGTGCCCCACCTCTGCTTCTCGTGATGACCTTTGCTGTATATGCCATCAAGAGAAGAACTATCTCATACTCGAGGACACTCTGTATCGTCGAGGTGTAGATTGCATCCTTTGCCAATGTCTCACTCGTGAAGAAGTGGAAATCATGCTTAATGATTGCCACACTAGAGCATGTGGCGGTCATTTTTCTGGGCTGGAAACAACCCAAAATATTCTACGAGTCGGTTACTTTTGGTTGACATTAATCAAAGATTGTGTTGAATCGGTCAAGAAGTGTCACCCGTGTCAGATATTCTCTCAGAAGATGAGGGCACACCCCACTCCCATGTTTCTCATCATCACAGTTGGTCCCTTCACCAAGTGGGGGATTGATTACACTACATGCAACCCCCCTTCAACAAGGGGGCACCGTTATATCATCATAGTAGTAGACTACTTTATGAAGTGGGTCGAGGCTGTGCCAACGTTTAAAGATGATGGTGAGATAACAACTCTCTTTTTGTTTAACCAGATAATAGCAAGGTTCGGTGTCCCGAGAGAGATTGTCACTGACCATGACAGTCACTTTCAGAATAAAATGATGTCTGAGTTAACATCAAATCTTGGGTTGAGGAAAAAAAATTCATCACCCTACTACCCACAAGAGAATGGTCAGGTGGAAGCTGTGAATAAGTCCCTTAAGACTATTTTACAGCGAATGATCAATTCGGTCAAGTCAAATTGGCATTTGATGTTGTACTCTGTATTATGGGCCTACCGAACTTTTGTTAAGACTGCAACCAATTTCTCACCTTTTCAACTCATTTAAGGGCTGAAATCAGTCTTGCCTATAGAGTGCCAAATCCCATCTATAAAATTGGCAGTACAGTTATTGCCAGACACTTCACCACTTGAAGAGCGTTTATTATATCTCGAGCAGATCAATGAGCAGCGTCATGATGCAGCCTTGGCAAACAACGCTCACAAACAAAAATTCAAGTGTCATTATGATCTGTTTGTTCATCCTCGAATTTTCTCTGAAGGAAACCTTTTCCTCATCTATGACAAAGATAAGGATCCCCTGGGGGTAGGAAAGTTCAAACCCATGTGGTTCAGACCTTTCATCGTGAAGGAGGTTCTAAAGAAGGGTGCTTATTGTCTGGTAGACTTTGAGGGAAATGCTTTAGCAGAGCCTAGAAATGGGATCTACCTCAAGAAGTGTTACTCGTAGGTGGGTCACCTTGTGTGACTTCTTGTACATATGTATAGTTCTTATACATTTTCTTTTTAGTTTTTTTTCTTTTGGTTTTATGGACGTGTCATTTTTTATGTCATCTTTTTCACTGTGGAAGATGTCAAGTGAATCAGAGGTGTTCATTGGGTTCACGGACGACACTAGTCAGCACACTCCGAGGCGTGCTTCCGCAGCTTGGGTAGTTTTCACACCTCAAGGCGAGTTGCTATCTTCAGGAGGTATCTGTTTAGGTGACGCCACAAACAATGTCGTTGAATACATCACAGTCTTAGAGTTTCTTCATGGCACTTTGTCACATGGTATCTCTCACCTCCGTTTCTACTTAGATGCTCAACTGGTTGTGTCCCAGTTAAATGGGGTTTACCACATTTACGATCCTATCCTACACTGAAGGTTCCTTAGGGTATGTCTCTTAGAACCAAGATATGATTACATTACATATATCTATGTTCCTAGGAGATTGAATCAAATCACAGATACTCTAGCTAATCATGTATTAGATTGGCATATTGCACACATGTAAGAAAAAGCACACACACACACACATGTAAATACGTTTGTAAAATAGATGTAATCCATAAGATGTAAAAAGATGTAAATATGCATATATATATCAAAAATATCATAGTACAGGGGTGGGTGCAAGCACCTCAAAAATATGTCCAGTAAGAGTCATGGGGCTTATGCCCTCAAAAATATATGAAAAGGTTCCCTCGGCACGTGAGTAGTCTAGCCTATATAAGGGCGGGGCTTGTTGGCCCTGCCATAATGAAAAATGAAAATTTTCAAACGCTAGAAGAGCTAGACCCAGGTCCGTGGTACCCCAACTATGTGAGGTTGCATCGATGGTGGGAGATCCTCGATCTTCACCATAGGGACTGTACAAGTGAGCACAGTGAGGTTCGGCTCCACTGGTCTCAATACTCTCTCAGTCTCTCCGGTTGGAGGACCCCTACTACTACTGCTGGTTTGGCAGCTGCAACTGGTCCTGCCTCTAGTTGAGGACACCGCCTAGTCCTTGAGAATTTTACTGGACGCACTGGTCCCACATATATACATAATAGATACTTAAGTGTCAGATACTCTGGTATACATAAAAATGATATATACAAAACGACATAAAAATTAAATAAATTTGAAAAGAAAACTTACCCATCTCTCCTCTGATCCGCTCCGGGAGGCACAGGCATGTTAGGATCCCAAGAAAAATTAATCCTGGCATAGGGGTAGTCCTCTATTTCTAGAATCTGTTGTACCCACCAATCAAAAAACTTGTCATCAAAGGCCTTGATGGTCCTCCCTCCCCCCTTGTCGTGGCAACAATGCCACCCACCTGCATAGCACTGGGAGAGAGGCCTTGTGCCCTCATATCATCTCTCGAGGACTTGGAATGGGTGCCCTCTTGAAGAAAAAGGAACACAAAACGGTCCCAAATGGAAAGTTTCGGTGCTCCCGTATCCGACACTCTGTTAGCTGTCTCTTCATGCAATCCAACATGGTTGTACTCCAGTCGAAAATCCATGCATTTAAGCATTGTACTGCACAATGCATGTGTGCTTAGGAAGCCTCATGTAAAGCCGCAGATCCAGTGATCCACCCAATGAGTATAAATATCAATTTGAGTGATAGGTTTTTGATCTTATGTATAGGCACCTGAGAACCTACTTTCTCAATACCAGCCGCACAATGAAGTCCAATCAACTCCTCAATGTTGTGAGGCCTGGGGGGAAAAGTACGCAAGTTAACCGGATCCCCTCTCCTTAAGAGACCAGTCAGGAAGTAAATGTCTTCAGTCATTGGAGTCAACGAATGACCCTCGAGAATAAATCCCTCTGTGTCAGGATGCCCTTAATCTATAAAATCATTCAACAACCTGGGTTGTGCCCTCATAAATGGACACTGGAAGAACTTTAACAACCCACATTGTGATAAAACAACGATAGAAATAGGGTCTTCTAAGACCAAAAAATCAATGTCCTCATGCTCCCTCTCTCTCCAATGAAAGTACATCCTACAAAATGACAAATTCATAGAGAGTTAACTCTTGCCTTTTCATTTTTTTCCACTTATTTGAGGGTGTACGCGGGTTGTCTTGGCGACTTCGCATGTGCACATGGGAAAATTATCTTCTACCCGTGTGTACACGCGGGCTGTGCTTGGACAGCTTGCGTACACATAGGTCTGACCTCATTAAAGGTCAATGCCCCCCTAAAAAAAAAGAAATGCAAATAATGAAGAATGAAAGGCAGGAGGGGCTAGTTTGTACTTACTTGGTCCAAACGGAAGTTTGTTTCATCCACTGAACCTCCCAGAATCAACTCTTTCGACAAAGGGGTGTTTTTGGATTTCTTGTCAATTCTCAAATTATAATGGTGATAATGAGCTGCCAACTTCTATTTATAGACTTTTTGGCCCCTTTTGTCATTTTTTTGGACCCTTTTGTCATTTTTTCTAGCTTGAAAATCATTTACTATGGTTCTTGAGTTTCTCAGGGGATGTTACAATAAGTGTTACTTTGGGTATATTGGAATTTGTTTTTTTGAGAGTTGGGTCATTTTTTAAAGGTATTTTGGTAAAAAAATTGTTTTTCCAACTTTGTGCATGTAAGATGGATTCCACCTCCACTTGTTGCACCTCATTGTCTTTTTCGCTTTTCCATAGGATCGATCCCACCACGTTGTGACACGGAACCCTCACTCCTGCTCTAGAAGTGTCGTAATTTAGTGGTAGATCCTACCTTTACATGGATACCCTAGGTAGATCCTGGTTGCATTTTGGTGTCCATGCTGTCGCTAATGATTATAGGCTCGGGAGTCCTTTTTTAGTTGTTCTTGATTACGAGTTTGAGCCTCACTTGCATAATTCATTATCACTTTTGACCTCACCCTCAAGACTCCCAAAAAAAACGAGTCTTCATTTAAGCCCTTTTCACACCCTCTAAACATGAAAAGATTGACGAGCGATCTTGTTGCCCTTCACACTCGCCCAAACTAGAATTCAAACGCATGTCTATCCAGTGGTAGTTTACCCCTTTTTTGGTCTGGATGGTCATTTGTACGAACAAAGATATACTCTAGAAGCCTCTGTTCTCTAGAAGAGTATTCTCAGGTATAAGTTTAACCATTTTTCGAGCCTAAGGGACTAAATTTATGAAAAAAGAACCCCCACAGAGTCCATAGTTAATCTCTTTTCAGAATCCCTAAAATTGAAAATATTGTCGAGTAACCTCGTTTCTTCACACTCGTTAAATTGGTCAAGAAGAACACCCCTTACGGAGTCCATAGTTAATCTTTTTTTCAGGCTCCTTAAATATGAAAAAATTGTCGAGTGATCTTGTCTTTGTCACACTTGTTAAAATGGTTTTGAATAGACATCTTTTCGGTGTTAGTTTACCCCTTTTTCGAACTGACTAGACTACCTTCAAAAAAGGTACCTCAGTGGAGTCTCCTTTTACGCTTTTTCAGACTCTCTAAAAATGAAAAACCGTCGAGCTTACCTTCTCTGGGCTCGTTAAAATTACATCGAAGGACATTATCATTGTGTCTTATTAATCACATTTTAATTCCCGTGTCTTTGGCCTAATGTCGGCTCCATGTTGCTCTCAACTAAACCATATAAAGCATGCCTTATATGCAATCCTTTTAGCACTTTGCCTCTGTGTCTTGAGACCTTGACCCATGGAGGATTTTTCTCGAGTGACCGTTTCCTGCATATGTCCCCTTGCTCTGAGCATTAGTGTGTTCCTTGCGCTTGGAACTAGTATGTATGCTACACTCATTCCTCCTTTGTAACATAGAATTCTTTTATTCTTTTTCAAGCTTTCCAAACTTATTGAAAAAGATAAAAAAAAATCAAATATACCCCAAAAAGAGGAAGGGAAAAGTATTTTCTTTTTGTTAGCAGCACAATGAGTTACCCTTAGACAAATCATATCCTTCTATTTGTTCATCAAACCCTGGGATTTAATAAGACCTTAGAAAGTTTTTCTCGCTACATAGAGTTGTGTCCTCCTCCGTTTGGTTATCCTTCCAAACATATGGAGAGTTTGCATTGCCTCCTGCATCGTGAACTTATGTCAATGGCATGTTTCCTGAGTCTCATCATTTGTTGTTCTTTTGTCTTAGGAAAGTCTTACTAAACTTGAGTTGGCCCTTCTGCGGTTTGTCTCTTATCCACATGCCCGACCATGCTGAAAGCCCAATCAAGTCCTTGTTCAAAATTAACGAAGTTCTCTGCTTGATCACCAAGATCCTCTTGTCTATTTCCAACAAGCCATCGAAGACCTTTGGGTAGTGAAGTCGTACATTCATATTACACTCCTACCTAAGTTTTGAATATTTTGAAGTTGTTACTTGATCTCTAAAGACCTCATCTCTAGCCATCAGGTGTCATTGACTTCTTGAAGATGGATACTATACATGTATATCTTTTGATTTTGAGATGTAGATCCACTGTGTATTGCTCGTGGCTACACTTTATATAGATATATGACATGGACATGAAGAGTATTTGATTGGCAGGCAAGATTTTATTTCATCCCAAGCATGGGTATGCCTGCCTTGGTGAGACAAATTGTTATTTTTACAGATGGCACCTCCTAAACTGTGGTCCCTGGGCTCACTCGCTTCATACATTGGTGAATATTTGTAATGTATTTCAGCCATCAGATGCTCTTATGACCTCACACATTAGGGGGCATCTATTATAACCCTAAATTGCACCAGACATGCATAGCTGGCATCAGGGCATCTTACTTGCTATCTTTCCCAAGCCATCACTGAACAACTCTTCTAAAAATCATAATTTTGAAGGTGTACATGCCCTACACCACTATTACCCATGTACACATGCTTTCTAAACCACTACAGCCTATGTACACTCACAAAATCATGAAAAATAGAAAGCGACAGAAGAATACAGACTTTCGGGTAAGTTTCCTAAACCGTTTGACCACCCATAGTCGGTCACCCAACTAAATACCTATCCCTTTTTGGCCTATAAAAGAAAGCTTTGGGGTGCCATTCAAAAATATAAGCAAGAGAACAAATAAAATCTACCCATTTCAGTATTCCCCCTTTGCCCCAATATTCTGCAACCACATTGTGAGTTTTGAGCCAAAATTCCTTCTTCCTCCTTTGCAAATCCTTGCCATTTCCCTAGAGAGAACTGAAGAGGAGAAGAATACGTGGAAGAATTTGGTGCATGGTGAAGAGGATCCCATGACTGATTTCGAGGAGCAGTTTTCGGTCTCATATTGTAAGTGACTTTTTGTGAGATTAATATAAAGAAGTACTTTTTCCGTCACACCAAATGATGTCTTAAATCTTTATGATTTGCTTACTTTTTTATTATGATGTCTAACCCACTAATCCTTATATAAAATGCATTCTTGTAGTTTCTTGTTTGTCTTTTAGTGAATGCAGGTTGGCCTTGGGAGGAGATCTGCAGTCAAGAAATAACTAAGCACAGAGGGATCAAAACCGGACATGGAGTTCAAGGTAGGCCTACCAGATACCTAGATTTTTCTTTCTATGTATGATTGTGGGGTTATGTTGGGATTCTTGTTAAAAGTAGGAGACTTTATATTGTGAGCTCTTCCTACATTTTAGAACCCTGGTGTAGTCCGTAGAGGGGTTTTCCTACTATAGCACTAATACGTCATTTAAAGAGGTGATTTTCTTTGGCGGGGATTTTGGTGTCTTCTAGGCGAACATGGTGTCTTGTTTTAAGGGAGAGTTCATATAGGGAAGAGGTGTGGATGTGTTCATTCTTAATGTCAACTCCATGCTCTTTTATCCTAATTTGGAAGGAGTGACCTATTTCACCGATTTAGCATTTCCCTAGATCACCCCAAGGACCTACGGTCTAACAAAATTTCACAAAGATGATATCCCTCTTAGACCCATAGTGAATACCACAGGTTCACCAACCTATGAGCTGGCTAAACATGGAGCCAAGATCCTTAGACCCTTAGTAGGCCACATTGATTATTTCATTAAATACTCCAATGAATTTATCAAAATCATTAAAAATGAAAAGGTAAGGCCTCAAGACACCGTCATAAGCTTTGATGTAGTCTCCCTTTTCACAAAAATCCCCTTAGATGAAGCTATCCGGATTGTCATAGAAGTCACCGATCCTGAAATAGCTAACCTAGTTGAGGTCTGCCTATGCTCCACTTTCTTTAGTTACCAAGGGGAATTCTATGAAAAAACCAGCGGCATAGCAATGGGGTCCCCACTGTCCCCCATTGTTTCCAACCTTTTCATGGAAAATTTTTAAAAGAAATTTATGGAATCCTTTCCCCTAAAACCATTAAGGTGGAAAAGATCTGTTGATGACACCAATGTTCTTTGGCCCCATGGGAAAGTAGAACTACAGAATTTTTTTCAACACCTAAACAACATATCCGATGATATAAAATTCACAATGGAACTCGAAGAGAATGATAGCATCCCCTTTCTAGATGTTCTTATCAAAAGGGAAAGTAATGGGGATATAGGACATGCAGTTTATAGAAATAATACCCACACTGAGAACTATCACCATGCAAACTCCCATAACCACCCCAACCAGAAACTAGGTGTCCTAAAAACCTTAGCCACTATATCCATAAGAATCTCCGATGAAGCACACCTAGATAAAGAAACAGATCACCTCAACTAGAACTTTAAGAACATAGGTTATAAACACAAAGACATTATGAATGAAATTAACAGAGCCCTAGAAAAGACCTGCGATAATCCCAGCATCCCCAAAGACCAGAACCCTAATAGAGGTGCATGCCTTCCTTACATCCAAGAAGTGACCAATAGGATTGCAAGAGTCCTCAGCAAAAAAGAGATTAAAACCTCTTTCAAACCACTTGAAACCATCAAACAAAGTATGAGATCCGTCAAAGACAAACTTGACCCTCACGATGTCAAAGGAATCTACAAAATAGAGTGCTCATGTGGGAAATGCTACATCGGTGAAACTGGTCACTCCTTCTATATTAGGATAAAAGATCATTGAGCTGACATTAAGAATGAATGCATCCGCACCTCCAGCTGAACACTCCCTTAAAACAAGATGCCATGTTCGCCTAGAAGACACCAAAATCCTCACCAAAGAAAAACACCTTTTTAAATGGCGTATTATAGAAGCTATTGAAATCCGAAAACATCCTAGTAACCTAAACAATGATAGTGGGTTAGAACTAAGAAAAAATTGGTTCCCTTTAATCCATAGAAACAACAATAATCATTGATATTTATACAATCTAAATACTTTTAATTAATGTATTCCTCCTAATTATAAATGACACCCTAATAAAAACACTTATTAAATAAACAAATTAAAGAATAGTAAACTCATATTTATAACATTAAATATTAATAATGACCTAATTTAAAGATAACTTAATACCTAGAACATAATTGATTAAAATTTAAAAATGTATAACCTTAAATCCTCTTAATAGCATTATGGAGAACCAAAAAAATTAATAATATAAATAAATACCAATAATTAAATCCTACTATTTCATTAATACAATACCTAGAACATAGTTAATTAATATTAAGATAAGAACATTAAATTAATAATAGTTTAGAAAAAACCCTAAAACTTAAATAACCAAAATATGAAACCCTAATAAAACTTTAAAAGAATTAATCATATAATTTTACTAAGAAACTTAACCGACACCTAGGTTTTCCCCACACTTCTAGTATTTAAATACCAACTCTTCCCTTCATATTAACCCAGGCTCATTGTCCTGAAGATGGATCCTTTTTTGGATCCAAAACATCGACAGTCTATTGACAAAATTATGGCTAATCCGATCAACACTGAAATTCCCAACTACAAAAATCTCATTAATCAAAGATTCAATTGTTTAGGCAACATTTCCCAACAGAGGTTTGAGGGTCGGGGATGCCACAGTGTGAGCACCATAAAAACCCTTGGCACAACACTGAAGAATTTTGCTCCAATCAATCACTAGTGGTCAAGCTAAAGGATTCTGAGTCAGAGGCCGATTCTGATTCCGAATTAAATATCGAAGGAGGGAAGTGAATTATTGATGATGAACCCAGTGCCACTGTTACTACGACCAAAATCCATCCAAGCAAACCAAAAGAACTAGAGGAAGGGGAACGCCTCTTTCACTCACAGATGTGGGTAAGGGGGCTCTGCTTCATTTCATTGTTGATAGCGACAGTCAGAAGAACCTGATTTCAGCAGAGGTCATCAAGCGGTTGGACCTGCCAATGACACTGCACTCGCAACCCTACACCATTGGTTTCCTTCACCAAGGAAGAGATCTTTGTGTCAACCAACAATTTCATCTACCCTATGACATCGAGCCTTTCAAAGATGAGGTATTGTGTGATATTTATCCCCTTAAAGTTTGTGATGTTCTTTTAGGAAAACCATATTTGTGGAAGTGTAATGTTGTGTATGAGTCTAGACCCCACAGTGTTATTATTACTTTGGGTAGACAATTGTACAGGATACCAAAGGTAGCACTGCCTACCACCATTTCTTTAATATCTTCTAAGAAATGCAGTAAGGTCATTTCATAGACCGGGAAGTTCTTCTTCTTTGTGATCCATGCTCATAGTAAGTAGAAGTTCACCGCCACATCTGTGGCCTCTACATAAAGCCCCTCTTTGTAGCATCAACAAGTGTACAGGATCGTGGAAGAATACAGAAACATCTTCTCCTCACCCACTGAGGTACTGACGCACTGTCAAGTCAAGCATATGATTGATCTGACCCCGAGTGCACCTCTACCTAATGGACCAGTCTATCGTCACTCATTGATGGAAAATGACAAAATTAGGCATTAGATCCAAGAGCTTCTTCAAAAGGGGCATATCATACCCATCTCCTCCCCTTGTTGAATCCTGATTGTATGATTGATGAACTTCTTGACCAACTCAAAGGGGAAAATTCCTTTATCAAGATTTACCTAAAGTTTGGCTACCACCAGGTTCCCATCGAACCAACTGATGTATGGAAGACAACCTTAAAATATAAAGAAGGTCTCTTTGAATGGCTAGTCATGCCCTTTGGCTTAACACATACACCAACCACTTTCATGAGGTTGATGGATGATGTATTTTGACCCTTCACCAACTCCTTTGTGGTGGTATGTTTGGATGACATCCTCATCTTCAACAGAACTTGGGAGGAGCACATGCGACATATTCAATGGGTTTTGAGCACTCTGCAGCAGCAGAAGCTATATGCCAATTTGGAAAAATGCTCTTTTGGCATGAACATGGTCCAATACTTGGGTTATATTGTTGATGAGCATGGGATACATTTTGATGCAGCTAAGATCCAAGTCATCTATGACTAGCCAACCCTGATCACACTAACTGAGCTTCAGAGCTTCTTGGGACTGGCCAACTTCTACCGAAGGTTCGTGTTGGAATTATCCCATATTGCATGGGCCCTCATCTAGATGACCAAGGGTGGTGGAAGTGAACATATCGTGTGGGGGAAGGAACAATAATGAGCATTCGATGATTTGAATCATTTATTGTGCTTAGCTCCAGTACTCTCCTTACCTGATCTGCAACAATCGTTTGAGATTGAGACTGATGCATCTGACTATGTTGTAGGTGTAGTTCTCACTCAACACAACCATCTAGTGGAATACCATAGTGAGACACTCTTAGATACTGTCTGGAAATACCCCACCTATGACAAGGAAATTTATTCCATTGTACAAGCCTGTCGTCAATAGAAACATTACATTCTAGGAAAGGAGACGATAATCCACACTAATCACAAGCCTCTGCAATTCATACAAACACAGGGGAAATTGCAAAATGACCGTCATCATAAGTGTTTCACCTACCTAAAACAATTCTATCTCAACATCAAGTATAAGACATGGATATCAAATCATGTCATGGACTTCCTTAGTCAACTTCCTATGGTTTCACTCACCACTGTGCTCCATTCCTATGGATATAAGGCATATGAGTGGCCCCAACTTTATCAACAATATTCAGACTTCGTCACCACCTATCAACTCTTGGGTACATGCGCAACTGTCACTTATTTTCACATTCAAGACGGGATATTATTCCATCTGGGACATCTCTGTGTTCCTACAAGTGATCATGCAAAGATGATATGGGAATACCACTACAGTGGGATGGCAAGACATTTTGGCATGGAGAAAATTGTGGTCGTTCTTCAGAAATTTTTTTATTGGCCAAAACTTTGACAAGATGTTGGCAAGTATATCAGATCTTGCACTGCATGTGTCATTTCCAAACCAACCATCAAGAAGCAAGGCATATACACCTCTCTTCCTACTCCCGATAATCCTTGGGAATCTGTCTCAATAGATGACATGTCTGGTCTTCTATCCACCAAGCAAGGAAATGACTATGTATTTGTGGTCGTTGATCGATTTTCGAAGATGGCCATCATCATAGCATGCAAGAAAAATATCACAGTGGTAGATACTACCAAGATCTTCTTCGAACGAGTGTGGGTCCATTTTTGGATACCATAGACAATCATCTTCGACCGAGACAACAGGTTCCTCAACACATTTTGGTTGATTCTATGGTCATTGTTGGACACCAAGATCACTAAATCCACTTCTTTCCACCCCCAAATAGACGGCCAAAAAAAGGTTTTCAATCAGATGATTATTCACATCCTGCACATGTACAACTCTAAGCATCCACATACATGGGATGAGAGTCTCCCCTATGTTCAACACAGTTACAACAGGGCTCTCCATAGCTCCATCGACCAACAGGGCTCTCCATAGCTCCATCGACCATAGCCCATTTTAGGTGGGGCTAGGATTCCAACCCTTGGGTCCCATGGATGTTGCACTACCTCTTTCCACCACACAGACAAACTCTTCCCATGTTCATTCTGAGACCGATAAAGCCACCAGATTCATTGAGCGGATTCATCACATCCACCAACAAGTCCATGATATTTTACAGAAATCCAATTCTAAGTACAAGTAGTGCCATGATCAATAAAGGGTACCACATGAGTTTCAGGTTGGAAACAAAGTCTGGTTACATTTGTAGAAGGAACGTCTCATGGGGCCCCATCAAAAGCTTCGACCACTTTGCTATGGGCCTTACGCTATCACAAAAGATGTGGGTAGCAATTATTTTAAGCTCAACACTCCACTCTTCCTTGGTCTTCACCCAGTGTTCAATGTGGACCTCCTTCGGTCATATTTTACACCATTATTGGACACCTAAGAGATCATAGAACAACTGAAACCAACACATATCAACCCTGAATGCATGGAACAAGCATCCGTTGATTAGATAGTGGACACACAGGTTAAGGGCACTCATTAGCAGAGGATCCAGATTTATCGGGTTATCAAGGAAGGGCAACTCCTACACCAAGGAAAGTGGATCACCCGGGGCCAAATCCAAAAGAAGTTTCCTCACCTGATGGGAGAACTCAATGCAATGGAAACCAATGCTTCCTAAGGGGGGAGGATTGATCCAGGTGGATATTGGTGGCCACCCACCTATTCCAACTGGATCCTCCTATCCATTTTTCTTCACCATGTTCTTTTATACTTCTTTGTAATTGTGGGTTCTACACTTATGGGGTTGATTGAAACCCTACACATCCTCCAGTTGGATATTGGTGGCCTCTCACCTAATTCAACTAGCTTATTTTGTATGTTTGCATGTCAGCACATCTTGTTGTACTTTCAAGGCCGTTTTGGGGCCCTAAACATTGTTTTTTTGGCTCACCATAGTCAAAATGTAGACGGACTCATACATTTGACAGCGGAATGTGTAGTTCTCTGAAAGACCTTTCCAATGGGCTATCACATACCTGAAACGAAGGTCGTATGCAAACGTTAGACCCTGGGAAGTTGAGCTAACAACTTACCCAAAGGGCCCACATGACTTTTGGTGTTTCACCTTCTAGGGTTAGGTTTTTGGATGTATAGGGTTTTGGCATTCATGAGTAATATCAAAAAGTCCTCTAGAACCTCATTGTAATCATTCTACTCAGACATATGTGTGTAGCAGCCACATCTCTTCTCAGAGATAGCTACCACCATTCGACCAAGTGTTTCAATTCTGCAATTTTACAGTTTCAGCCTATTTCATTTATTTAATAGAAATTTTTTAGGTCATGGTTTAAAAAATGTTGCAATTTTAACCTTGGAAAAATTATTGTACCAATGAAAGCACGACTTTTTTATTCAAAGGTGATTTTAAGGTTTTGGTTGCAACACACTAGTTCTTAAGGATATGGTTTCAAACATATCATAATTTTAAAGTAGAAAAGAAGGTGTTATTGGAAAGAAAACATTATTTTTCATTTTAAGGGATGATTTTATTAGTTTTATGTGTTTTTAAGGCCATGGTTGGATAAGGTTATACTTTTAACCTTGAAAACAATGTATGCTATTGGTAGCACCAATTTTCAACTCAGGGGTAGATTTTGAGTTTTTTAATGCAAAAATATAGGTTTGTAAGGGTAGAATTCTCATTTTTAAGTGATAATTCTCATTATGTAAGTAAAATATGCTCATTTACTCAATGTTGAATGTGGAGAATTTGAGCAATCCATCCATACTCAATGAGAAAAATGAAAGTTGGAGCATACAAAAACCCTAACCCTAACCCTAGATAACCAATGACATGTTAAAACCCACACTACAAAGAAAGATAGGACTTACATTCCTATTGTAATGACTCATTGTTCCATAGTTGAATAGAGAAAAATATTAGGTGGATTTAAATTTCATAAGTAAAAAGAAAGCCTTGATCCTTCATTTTCTTACTAGGTTTTCCCACCTTTGATTTCCTAGGGTACATTTCGTGTTCAATGTGTTAAAAGTATTCTTTATTTTTAATCATAAAATATCATTGTATAGTAGGGTGTAACCTCATGATATTTGCAATATCATTTAGGATTTGTTGTGATTCACTATGCAATGAGACACTACGTCTTTGTTAGTCATTGGTGTAAAGCAACCTACAAACTATTTGTGGGTCCAAGTTGGAGGCTTTGAAAAAACATTTTGAGATGTTATGCAAAGTGGAAACCATATGAGATATAGTCTACTACATTTATGATTAAGGAGTCATTCATATATTTAAAATTTCTCATCTCTATCGGCTCACTCAAATCACTTGAATGGGGAATTGGATTTAGTTATGGTTTCGGCAGTCGAAAAGCGATGGAAACAAATTATATATATTTTGGATGAGAGTGTTTGTGCAACAAGGTATGCACTATGTAGGTCAATTCAACACTATTATGCACTATGTAGGTCAATTCAATAGTGTTGACATACTCATTTTGAGGTGTGACACAATAACTAATACCAATAAATTGTCCTTGAAAAAACAAGGGGAAATCCTCCACACCCGTTGCAATAGTGGTATGCTTTTCCAAAAAAGGAAGATGCGAACCACGAAAGAAACACAATGGAAACCACTCAAAAATTAAATGCAACAATAAAGATTCTAATTTAATTTAATGTATATTATATATATTACGAACAAGCTTTTTATGGTAATAAGTAGTTTAAAAGTTCTATCTTTTGGCTATTTTTGGCAATGTTTTTCGTTTGATTTTGCTGGAAATCCAGTGATGAATGGTTGGATATGCATATTTGAGTGGATAAGTTTATATAATCCTAGTGCCTCAGGGGTTTTCAACACGTTGAATCCATTTATGCATTCAGAAGTGCAATTTAAACAACAACAAAAAAACGATTTTATCCAAATTTACACCGCTGGATTCCTGCTAAAAAAAACCCAAAAGGTAGAACATTTAGCCAACATCTTTATGATAATTGCACAAAATACTAGAATACTCGAGGGTTCTATGCATTGGTAAGCGGGAAACTGCATTTAATATTGTTAGGTACATATAGGGTGGTAAATGTGATAATGTGCCTTATGGCACTGGTAAGTGTTGACTTCAGACTCTATTATGCTTGTGTTGTTTTTACAGAGCCTCAAACCTCCAAGGAACACCAAGTAATTAATTTGATTTGTCATCCCTCATGCTTGAGAAAATATGCACAACGAGACTCCTCCAAGGGTCAAAGCACAACGAAATGTTGCAACCTTAAATTTCTTTTGAAATGAAGGCCATGTCACACTCTTTCTTTATTTGGCAATGATCACACTAAACAACAAGCATAAATTCCATGGGAACTCCGCATGGACCGATTATACACATGTGCCACTGATGATCTTGCAATGCATCCCACACAGAATTAAGGTGCACATGCATTGGTAGATATGGTGCCTAAATGAATTTTTGTCACCCGTGACGTTAGTCATATCGAAACCTATAAACCCATAAGGCAGTACGATATTCATCCAAATTGATCCTCCTGTACAGTGTTCACTTTCATTGTAGAATAAGTAGTGGAGTAGGAGTAAAGACACTAATCAAGATGGAGGGAAAACAAAACATAGAAGAAAACCAATCAAAGAAGCAGATCCCGTTGATAACACCTTAACATTTGGGTTCCTTCAGCTTGTTTCACAGGTACCAATCATCAATCTTCTTCTCTCCCTTTTCTGATTTCATCTTGTACTCCTTTTAACAACATAGTTTGAGTTTGTTAATACTGGAAAGGGCTATGGTAGGGTGGTTTTGGCATCATTAACCAGAGATAGATCCTACAAATGCATACCCTAACCACACACTATCATATATTATTCCTGAGGTCTTCTTATGGCGGAAGCTACTGGTGTCTCTGACTCTACCCAAGGGTAGGGTAACATTTTATATGTCAAATACACACAATAAGAGAAGTTCTTGTTATGATCCTTTTTTAATTAGAACCCCAAATGATGACGACCATGATGAGACTTAGAAATAATGGAGAATTAGTTGTGGTGATTAGTTGAGGTTGGCCCCAACTGTTTCCAACCCTATGTCATCATGTAGTTATATCTTGTAATTCTCATTGATTAATTGACCAAATCTTGGCTTTGCTTCCCCAACCTCCATGTTTTTGGAGTCGGTTTCAATTATCATTTCTTAAGTTGGTATCAGAGCCAAGAAGGAGAGATCACTGCCTCTATTTGAAGTTTGTTGTTGGAGAGTGTGTCCAGATTGTAGTGTGGAGGATCCCGTGCAGACGAGGCGTGAAGGAGGATCATTACTGGAGCGCTGAGATATTTGTTGGAGGGTTCTGTTGGGCCCCAACAACTCCCCCTATATTTTTACAAAATTTAAAGGGGCCCCATTAGAATCTTGATCATTATAATGAGCTACAGAATCAACCTTTTCAAATAGTTTCATACCTTGGCTTTCTTTGATAAAAACTTAAGACATTCACTATAGTATGAGACATTCATCACAAGAATATATGTCAAAATTTAGAAACGAGCATAGAAATCTCAATTTAAACAAAAACGTTAATTTTTATCAACTGTTTAATTTTGTTTAAATTATGATTATGTGTTCATTCTTTTTCTCATTAGCAAGTTTGACAATTTTGAATAATGGGTTCAATACTTCATCAAATAATATATTGGTTGGTTTCTCTTTTTCACAAAATCATTTGGTGGGATTAATTAATTAAATTCTTTTTTCATTTTGCATCTCACTTCAAAATTAAAATAATTATCTATCATTTGTTTGATTTTGTGAAAACCCAAAATTATTTTTTTTCTCATCTCCATCAACTTGAAGCTTCTATAATTTTAAGATAATATTTGAATGGAAAATATAAACAATGTTTGTTTATAACTTATAGTTAGTTTAAATTCATTTTAATTTTATTGTTCTAGTTTTATTCACAATTTTTAGGTTATTAATTTAGGTTTCTTTTTGTTTCATAGGTTTCTATTATCAGTTATTTGGTACGGATCTGATCATGGATCGATTTTATTATCTAAATACATTCAATATGATTGATCCAAAAATAATATTGGATTGCTACAAATAAATTTATGAGCAACAACAGATAAAATTTGGAAATGCGTCAAGAATAGACAGATGATTTTTGCAGTATTGATTGCAACCAAACAATGAGGAATCTGAAGAAACGGTTGAAAAATCATCTCCAAAATGGACCCATTTAGCTTTCACGTGGGAATTTTCCCAAACAAATGCATGATTTGACAGATATTTGTGTCTATTTACGAGACAAATTTCATGTGGCAGAAATTATTAGTGATGCCCAAAATGTTCATTCATTGTATAAATATATGAGAAATTTCAGAGCCAGAGGGATCCAAGAAATTGAGAAGAAGATTTTTATCCTTTCTCTTTTGTATATTATTTCTTTTGTAAACTTTTTTTCTTTTCAAATGGAGTAACGGATGGTTGGGATCTTTGGGAGAATGGACAAGTATTTTCAAAGAAGAATATGGAATTCCAGGTTGCTTAATGGCTTTTGTCCTGTGAATAAAATGGTTTTATTTTCATTATAATATCTTCATATTCTTTGAATAATTGATTATTCATTAATTTAAATTAGCTTTAGTTTGTTTTATCAATACATGGTTAATTGCTATCATTTATATATCAATATTTTCAATCTTTAAGAGTCTATTATCCCAAAATTTCTTCCTTGACCATATGATAAACATATTTTGTTGAAACTATATGAGAAAACAGTTTACTCTTTGGCTTTTGTGCTTTTGTAGATTGTGCAATGTTAATATTGTTTGTCATATAATTTCTGAATATGAAACTTTATTCGTATTGAACTAACTTTAGATTGCATATAATTTTTCATGTTATGTTTTCATTTATATGGTTCATTATATTTTGGTTTAGTTTATATCTGTGACTGATCATCTATTCAAGTATTCTGAGTTTACATATGATGCTAGATAGCTTGTAATACCATTCTTGAGAATTGGAATTTCTTTTATTTTTAGTTATTGGACATTTCAAGGTCACAAGATATATAATTATTTGTCTTTCTGTCATTATAAACTCACTCCAGAATATGAAACACTTCCTTGAATATATTCAGGAAGTATTATGCTTGCTTTTGTCATAGGTTTACACTTGACACAGGTTAAGAGGAGCTCATACAAATAGAGAGAGATGAATTTAGCTTAGTATTGCTGATCAATGAGAGGTTAGTAGGTGCATTTATTTCTTTTATTCAGATTTGTTTATATATGAATGAGACGATGATTGTATTAATTAGCTTTGACTATTTCTATGTCATCGTTTCAATTGTATTTTCTTAGTATTTATTAGTTTAAAATCTTTAAACATTAAAAAAAAAAACATCTATGTTCCTACTTTATCTTATTTTGAAACATTATTATGAACATTCATTTTCGCAAGATTTCAAGTAAACCTTGTAAACGGTATATAGATTTCTTATAATCATTTGTATATTCACGTTTCTTTTTAATAAACACTGGTAAGTAATATATCATTTGTTAGAATCATAGCTTTAGATTAGTTTATTTATTTTACTGTTTTTAGGACTTTAGTTGGCCAGCGGAGCCATTAAAACCATCGGGTCATTTCATTACAAACGACTTGGGTTATTTAGACAACCCTGGTCCAGATTTGACCTGCCAGTTGACGGTGTGTCACTTATGCCTGTCAACAAATGGCACTAGAAGGAGGGTCGAGGTAAATTTAATGATTAAATGTTTTACCCCTCGGCCTTTCATAATTCCAGATTTGTAAATTCTTCTTTTGTGTCATCTTGAAATGCACTAGAAGGTAGGCCAAACTAACAAGTTGGCCTTGTGGGAGTCTTTATTTTGAATTTTTTTAATTCCCCATGGCTCCCCAAATCACTGTGTTGGAACATGCTTTCCACTTCTCATTACCCGATATTCCCAACGAGACAGTCTCTCGCTTGTCCAAACTCACCTTTGATGGTGGGGGGAATGTGTCTGCAAAACACCATCTTAACAAGTTTTGGTGTGAATGCATCTAGCATGATATTTCTAATTTAAAGGTTTTATGCATATTGTTCACTTTTACTTTCAGGGGTCGGATTAAACATTGGTTTGAGTATTTTCCAACATATCACATTATTGATTGGTTTCAGTTTGTAGATAAATTTTTAGATGCTTTTGAAAACTATGATTACAATCAATTATGTGAAGAATTTCAAACTTTACTAATCAATGACAATTCATCTCCAGAAGGTTTTTCAACAAGAATCCATCATGTTCTCTGTAAATTTAATCTTGATGACATGTCATTTGTACTAAATATCCTCTATGATGCTTATGTCCCTTTCATCCAGTCATATTCAATCGTGAATGATGAATTGGTTACAAATCCTATCACACAATTGCGAGAAGAATTTTGTTCGTAGGATGAGAGGAATCCATCCGAAAATTTTGAACAAGCAAGGGAAGTAGAACCTATTGAAAAGGTTCTTACTGAAAATCAAATTGGGTTTTCCTGTGAATCATTGTATACTCAGCCCTCGACTGTCGTGGAAGAAGATTTGATGTTGGGACAAGGTGAATGTACATATTCTTCTAACTCTTTCTCTAATCAGTACTTAAATTCAGTTATTGAATAACACTTAGGTGATGAAAATGATCTTAAGCATTCTAACATTCCAATGAAATGAATTAGAGATGTAGATATGAAATTGGAAGAAGAAACCTTAAACCTTCATCCACAAATCATACCTTATACACAGGAAATATTAGATGTTTGTCATGAAAGTTTTGAATTATCTATCATACAAGAGACAAATTCAAATGATCATATTATGTTGAAGAATTTATCACCAAAACAGAGTGAAAGTTTTAAGGAAAGTGAAGAAGAATGTCTTGAGAATACCATTCCTAAATATCATAGCTCAAGAGATTATTTTCATGATTTCTTTTACTCTTTATATACTGATCTCTTATTAGATTCTGGTGGGCATGATACTTTACCCACGGTATCTTACTCTTTTCCGTCACAATCAGATCTTTTCGATATGCCAAGATTTGGTGAAATTAATTCCAAACATAACATTTATGAAGTCGGATTTGATGCTCTTTCACTTTCATCACTCGCATGGAAAAAAGACATGTTGCAAGATGATTTTACACGATTTATTTTTGAAAAAGACAATGTACTCATTCTTATGGAGATCGAATATTCTACATTGCATATTTTTTCTTTGATTAGTTTGAATTTTAATGTTTATGCTTCACATTTTGAAACGATCAATCTCATCAAAAGAAGCGTTCAAACCAATAATCTAACTGATGTCATGAATCCTCTTATGGTGTGTTCCCCATTGATATATCCATTTCATCGAAGTAATAGTTTGCATCCTAATTTTTATGACAAGATCTTAGAATAGCTTGAAGATTTGTATCTAAAAAATATTCATAGTAAAGATAAAGTCGTGCTTGCTTTGTTTCTACCTAAATATCTAGGAAATAAGCATGACATGATTTTTTTAGATCCTCCATGTGAAGAAATTGATGAACACTTGGAGAATTGTCAGGAGGATGGGGCATTTCGGCCTTGGTTGATGGTTATGTCAGGTCCCCATAATATTGACAAGTTTTTCAAGCTTACTTACACTCTTCCATGCCATTATGATCCATATCACGACAAGATTGTAGAATGGTTGGAGGATTCATACATCAAGAAGTTTCAAAGGAATGGTAAGGTCGTGCTTGTTTTGTTTTTAAATGAATATATAGGAGGTAAACATGACATATTTCTTTTGTATCTGCAAATACTACATTCTTTTATTCTGATTTTTTACTTTCTATGCCTTACAGGATTGAAGATGCTCTTGTGGTTGCACTGGAAATATGATTTTACTTAGCGTTTTGATATATTTAGTAGTTTAGAGTAGGTTTAGGAGTAGGTTTCCTTTAGTTTTATTACTCACTGTTTCTCTTTGTAATAATGCAATTATGAACACAAGTGGGTACACCAAGAGAACCATAATATGAATGTTGTTAGGGAATTCCACTTTAAATCTTTTTATCTCTTCTTTTCGTTGAATATTTATTTTCAAAAACGTAGTAGCATCATGAAAATTTTAAATGGAAAGTAAAGAGATAAGTAAATTTGAACTGTCAATTCAACCCTGACCCAAGGTTCCATGAGTAGGACTGCACTCATCTTAATAAGGATTTTTCTATTTTCTTTTAGTCTCTTTTATTTTTAATAATAATGTTTGGCCAAAGTAACATCGCATGCATCACTATCTTAAGAAAAGAACTTGCTCGCACGTGATATTTTATATGATTTAGTTCTTCCTTTATTTTATAGTGAGATGCTAATGGATCCAAAAGCTCAAGTTTATCTTTGGCCAAAATCGCTTCCTGAAAAGTTTTATTTTGTTGTTTTGATTTTGTGTACTTCTGATTTTGAATCCCATTAATAAAATTTGATTTGGTTTGTTTTGTGTTTTTTTATTTTCTTTGATTGTTTTGAATGAGTTTTCTTGTTGTCTGTCCTTTTGAATCAATATATTTCTGATCAAAGAGCGATTTTCGAAGGAAGCATTCATTTTAGGACTTGTGTTTTTCAAGCAATTTGAAATAATTCAAAAATGTCTCGATATTAAGATATAGCTCAGATAATTGATTTTTAAGTCAATTGTCACTTTTGTTTTGTCCTCAAATTTTCTTTTCCAGAGTATTACACCAGAGATGTGGTTTAAATATTTGAGAATTACGATGATCTTTAAACTTTTTACGTCGTCCATATTATTAAGGAATCACTTTTAAGTGCTTCCCCATTCTCTAGATGATTTCTTAAATGAAATCTAAAATCTCTAAACCATGACAAAAAAGCCTTCAATTTTGAAAGAAAATAAATAAACTATTCACATGTATTGCAACCTCCAGTGTCACCCCACTCTCTTTGTCATCAATAAATCTATAATTGTATTATTATTTAAAATTGGCATAAGAGGGTTGGAATAACTTAAGTGTCGGAAGTGTGTGTAAACCCGCCGGGGTACTGAACAGGCTCGCTGGCAGCGAGTCAATGCACACATGATACCAAGACAACTTCATCGGGGTACTGAACAGGCCTGCTAGCAACGAAGTAATGTTGGGTCAAGAGGTAGCAGGTATATGATTTTAAATTAACTTTTATGGAAGTATACATCATATGGATACAACTATTGGATGGGATTAAAGCATTTGAGTGGGTTAAATGACATCCCTGCCGAGGCTATGGACGTCTACTGGCAGCAGTGGCTCTGTCAACGGTATTGAAGTTCTTTTATAAACATCCTGATTCTTTGATTAAGAAATTATTTAAGGTTATAATCCCCTTCAAATCAAATTCTATTGTCTGGTTATAACATTGAGCTTATCCTAATACTATATGGTCTCAGAGTGAAATTATTTCAGGGAGCTTAAATCATTTTTCAAGTCTTATTATTTTCTTCCTGAGATGAAATCTTATCATATCAGAGATAAATGCTTCACCCAATAAGTCGCCATTTGTTGGGCCCCAACAACTCCCCTTACATTTTTACAAAATTTAAAGGCCCCCCATTAGAATCTTGATAATTATAATGAGCTACAGAATCAACCTTTTCAAATAGTTTCATACCTTGGCTTTCTTTGAGACAAACTTAAGACATTCACTATAGTATGAGACATTCATTACAAGAGTATATGTCAAAATTTAGAAACGAGCATAGAAACCTCAATTTAAACAAAAACGTTAATTTTTATCAACTGTTTAATTTCGTTTAAATTATGATTATGTGTTCATTATTTTTCTCATTAGCAAGTTTGACTATTTTGAATAATGGGTTCAATACTTCATCAAATAATATCTTCGTTGGTTTCTCATTTTCACAAAATCATTTGGTGGGATTAATTAATTAAATTATTTTTTTCATTTTGCATCTCATTTCAAAATAAAAAAAATAAAAAATAAAAAGAATTATCTATCATTTGTTTGATTTTGTGAAAACCCAAAATTAATATATTTTTCCTCTCCATCAACTTGAAGCTTCTAGAATTTTAAGATCATATTTGAATGGAAAATATAAACAATGTTTGTTTATAACTTATAGTTAGTTTAAATTCATTTTAATTTTGTTGTTCTAGATTTTGTTTTATTCACAATTTTTAGGTTATTAATTTAGGTTTCTTTTTGTTTCACAGGTTTTTATTATCATTTATTTGGTATGGATTTGATCATAGCTTGATTTTATTATCTAAATACGTTCAAGATGATTGATCCAAAAATATTAATGGATTGTTGCAAATAAATTTATAAGCAACAACAGATAAAATTTGGAAATGCGTCAAGAACAAACAGACGATTTTTGTAGGACTGATTGCAGCCAAACAGTGAGGAATATGAAGAAACGGTTGAGAAAACATCTCCAAAATGGACCCATTTAGCTTACACGCGGGAATTTTCACAATCAAATGCACGATTTGAGAGATATTTGTCTATTTACGAGACAAATTTCAGGTGGCGGAAATCATTAGTGATGCCCAGACTATTCATTCTTTGTATAAATATATGAGAAAGTTCAGAGCTAGAGGGATCCCAGAAATTGAGAGGAGGATTTGTATCCTTTCTCTTTTGCATATTATTTCTTTTGTAAACTTTTTTTCTTTTCAAATGGAGTAATGAATGGTTGTAATCTTTGGGAGAATGGACAAGTATTTTCAAAGAAGAATATGGAATTCCAGGTTGCTTAATGGTTTTTTTCCTATGAGTAAAATGGTTTTATTTTCATTATAATATCTTTATATTCTTTGAATAATTGATTATGCATTGATTTAAATTAGCTTTAGTTTGTTTTATCAATACATGGTTAGTTTCTATCATTTATATATTAATCTTTTCAATCTTTAAGAGTATATTATCCCAAAAGTTCTTTCTCGACCATATGATGAACATATTTTGTTGAAACTATATGAGAAACCAGTTTACTCTTTGGATTTTGTTCTTTTGTAGATTGTGCAATGTTAATATTGTTTCTCATATAATTTCTGAATATGAAACTTTATTTGTATTAAACTAGCTTTAGACTGCATATAATTTTTCATGTTATGTTTTCATTTATATGGTTCATTATCTTTTGGTTTAGTTTATATATGTGACTGATCATCTATTCAAGTATTTTGAGTTTACATCCGATGCTAGATAGCTTGTAACACCATTCCTAAGAATTGGAATTTCTTTTATTTTCGGTTATTGGACACTTCAAGGTCACAAGATATATAATTATTTGTCTTTCTGTCGTTATAAACTCGCTCCAGAATATGAAACACTTCCTTGAATTTCTTCAGGAAGTATTATGCTTGCTTTTGTCATAGGTTTTCACTTGACACAGGTTAAGAGGAGCTCATACAAATACAGAGAGATGAATTTATCTTAGTATTCTTGATCACTGAGAGGTTAGTAGGTACA
Organism: Picea engelmannii; assembly: GCA_009831015.1. NCBI lineage: Eukaryota > Viridiplantae > Streptophyta > Pinopsida > Pinales > Pinaceae > Picea > Picea engelmannii. Next base: position 89,213 of record ML791508.1, on the reverse strand, counting down.
TTGCTTTATTTTATTCAAATTTGTTTATATATGAATGAGATGATATTGCATTAATTAGATTTGATTGTGTCTGTGTCATTGTTTCAATTATATTTGCTTAGTATTTATTAGTTTAAAATATTTAAACATTAAAAAAACAAAAATATTTATGTTCTTACTTTATCTTATTTTGAAACATTATTATGAACATTCCTTTTTGCAAGATTTCAAGTAAACCTTGTAAACTGTATATAGATTTCTTATAATCATATGTATATTCACATTTCTTTTTAATAAACACTAGTAAGTAATATATCATTTGTTAGAATCATAGATTTAGATTATTTTATTTCTCTTACTGTTTTTAGGACTTTAGTTGGGCAACGGAGCCATTAAACCCATCACGTCATTTCATTCCAAATGGCTTGGGTTATTTAGACAACCCTGGTCCAGATTTGACCTTCCATTTGACGGTGTGTCACTTACGCCCGTCAAAAAGTTCAAAAATTGTTGTTTGTTGAAGGAGAGTCACTGGTGAAGGAGCGTCCCTCCAGCATCCAGCCTAGTCTCCAATAGAGATCGCTTTAATTATTGCGTGCTTCCAATCCTTCCAACTCCATCTGAGAGTGCGTGAGACATCACCTACTGACATCAACCAGATCATTGCATATATTAGAGAGGCGAATCGCTAAAGTGAGATCATGGAAGAGGAAGAGAGGCAGATCGCAGAGGCTAATTTCTCCATTAGTGGTCCACGAGATCATTACTGCTGGATATTCACTACTGGAGTTGTTGTTTGAATAATCAATGTGTTTTTGTTTATCACTGAGCGCTGAGAAAGAGATCTATTATATATGATATAACACTGAGCATTGAGAAGGCGGATCACTTGGTACATGTCTGAGAAGATAGATACCTATATGGATTCTCGATAGTCTATCTCTAGTAGCACAGAGGAGAGGTGTATCATTGGTTTCATAGAAGAAGAGTTATTAGGGTTTCATGTTGGAGGTATCCTGTGCTAGAGGTATTCATTTGTCTACAAAGAGGAAGAGCATCGAGTTGTTGTGTGAGAGTTTGTAAAAGAAGGTCCATGCACAGGATGAGTAGTAACTCTGTAAGTCGCTTTAGTTGTAGCGCCATTGATTAGGTGGCGAGTGGAATCAAAGAGAAGGAAAGAGGGTCCATGCACCTGGAGGGTACAAGAGTAATGTAAGAGTGGGTTGTTGTTGTCCTGGTGTAAGAGGGCATGTACAATATTCATGGTGGCCAGGGCAAGAATAGAATGCTCAAAAATTGTCAAATTGGGCCAGTGTAGAGTTGATTTTTGAGTTAAGAGATGAGGTGTGTTGGATTCCATAGCCACCTACGTTGAAGTGTTGGGGATGCACGTTGCGAGAGGTCGTAGAAAAAAATATTGTCCTTGGAGAGGCGATTCCATCTTCTCAGGTGTGAAAGGGTTGCTAGAGAGCCATTGTTTTCCTTTGAGAGTGGAAGTGCACGGATTAGAGCGATGTCAAGATCTACAACTTCTATCAAGGAGGAGAAAACCACTGTGTGAGAAAACTGAAGGAAATCGTTTGGAGGAGATCTGATCGTTGTTGTTGGAGATCAGTCTGTCAGACTGTGCGCCTGTGTGGAGGATATAGCTTGGTCACTCAATAGAGAGGGTACGCCTGCCTGGATTGTGCACCTGCCCGAGCACCAGAGATCATCTAGATCGTAATTGAAGGTTGTGAAGTATTAAATTTGTAATTGTCTGAATTATCTGAATTTGTGGCTAATTTGATCTGCAAAACTTATTGGTGTAGAAGTATCAGATATGGATAACATTACTTTTTTTTGGATGTAAGAATTGTAGTGAATGAGTGCAGGATAAAATACCATGTTGAGAATAATTTTTAAGTGTTGGAATATGCAAAAGTTTCTCTATGTGTTGCATCAATTCTCCTTTGTGTAGGGCCCAAAAATCTTGGGTTTGTGAACTGTGACCGCCAAAATATCAGAAGGTTGTATGGTAATACGTGATGTGGTGCATTTAAAGACACCCATAACTTGGGATACACAACGCGAGGGGGAGACATATCAAGAGAAGGGGAAGCAAGACATTTGCATAGAAAGCCTTGAATAGGCACACAATCTGCAACATACACATTGTGTATCTCCTGCCTCGAGCACTTACATAATCAGGTTTGGATGATATTTATTTTCTTATCCGAGGTGAATAATCTCTTGAACACTTGTTGGGATTGCCACCTAACTTGTTTACTTTAGAGGGGTTTTGAGAAAATGGCCATGATATTGACGAATTTGAGAAATCTCCCTCTGGAGAAATGACAGGTTACGGAATTGAAAGATGAACTCCAGAGGCGAAAAATAACAACAAATAAAGGTGTGAAGGATGATTTGGTTAAAATACTCAAAGAAGCCATCTGCAATGACAGTGAAAATGCTAATTCTAGTAGCAGTCAACAGACGGATTCTGGTATGAATGACAACAATGATGGTGGTTCTGTTCATGCTGAAAACCCCAAAAAAAATGAAGTGGAGTCTGTTATGCTTCATGAAAACCAAAGCCCCAATAGAAAAGATGATGACGATGAAAAATTTCAAAACCTCAATGATGGAGTTGTGAAAGGAGCAATAAATGATTCCAATGAAGACCATGAAGACTTTGATGAAATATATAAAATATCGATGCCAAATTCGTCATTCTTCTCAGGTATAAATTATGAACCTCGGGAAACTGAAATGAAAAAATTACTATGGTTAGTAGATTTATTGCATTATGATCATGAAGGCCATGTCAGGTTCTATGATAAGAGAAGAGGTGAAATATCATTACAACTTATTATGTCAGCATTGGATGAAAACAACTTGTCTAGTATTTTGCATGAGTTTGGTAAAATGAGTAGTCCAAAAATATTTTGGAATATTCTTGAAATGAAGTACAGTATGAAGTGGAGGGAGAATGTTGAAGTTGATGAAGGCATTATTGTTGAAAATGATGATAGTTTTGAAAGGTTTGTAACTTAAATAGCCATTGAAAATGTAACATTGAAATTGTAATGATTAATGAAGAAAGTGTGTCTGATAGTAAAGTCGCATGTCATAGTAAGGAAATTCCCTATGATGTAGTATTTAGTAATTTGGTGAATTCAACTAAGATTGATGATGGAGAGGCCCCGGATGGGGTGACACGTAGCCACAGGGAGACAGGTGGATCCGCACCCAGCCCTGGCATAAATGCCGACGACCGCCACCCACGCGCATGACTTAACAATGGGGGATGGCCATCGCTGCAGTTTAAGGGTGGAGGGACCTTTCCCTCGAGCGACAAGGTACGATTTTAATGGTTCAGTAATGGTGAAGGTTAATTGCGAGAGGATGGCTTCGGCTCCGGTTCATTTCGTTTTCAACTCGCCCGGTAAGAGCAGGTCTGTACCTGCCAAGGCCTTGTTTATAGCCCGAATGCTCTGGTGTTTGGCATTCACCGCGCATTTTGCATTCTGGAATTCTGTTCTCTCGCTATATTTCTTGCTGCATTCAACGCGACTCGGCTCGCTTGCCCGCAATTCATACCTGCAAATTCTCTTCTGCCTTCACCGGCAATTGCTTTGCGCCCTCTCCATGGCTCGAAAAAGAGGTAAGCCTCGCCGTGGCTCGGCCTGGGAGGCGCATAAGGCGCAACGTCTTCGTAAGGAACAACTCGAACGGGCCCTGGCTCTTACTACATCAATTCTTCGGAAGAATGCCCGAGCAGAGAAACGGGCTCGGCTTGCCACCATTGCTGAGTCTGGCGCTGGGTGTAGCCGAGATGTCAAGGAGAAAGTGTCGGGAGCGAGGCAGGAGAAAGCGCCGGGAGCGAGGCAGGAAGTAGGAATTGAGGAGGAGTTTCCCCCTTGCATTGTGGAGGAAATCTCGTTTACGGAGGACCTGACGACTATGGATTTCACCTGAGTGGAAACCAAGAGGGAGGACTGCAAGCCCACTCCGGCACTGGTAGATTACATCCCCGGATGTCTCGTGGAGGAAATACCCTGGCCTGGTAATGACAATTGCAGTTGCCATAATGCGAGCACGAAGGTTGCAGAAGTTGCAGTGGAACAACGGCTATTAGACGTGGGTTTTGGAGTGGCGGTGGACGAGGGTGGCAGCGTGCATGGCTCACTCATCCGGGATGAACACCTAGCTCTCATTTTCGACCTCCGTGGACACTTGGCTGATCTGGAGTATCGGGCCCTTTGCATGGGTCAGAGAATGGACATGCTACTCGATGCATTCTCCAACGCACAAACCAAACGGAAATGTCCACTCTGCTCGCAAGCCTATGCCATCCTGGTTGGGACCACGCGGCAGACGGGCGAGGATGACAGGTCACCAGACACCTAGGTTTTTATATTCTCTTGGTTTTTAGTTTTTATGTTACTGCTTTATATGAACTTAGACCAAAGGCATCTGTCCTGGTTTCCTCCGGGCAGGACAGATGCCACTCCGTCTTTATGTTTTATAATGCTATTGCTACTTACTCCCTATACTTGCTGGTTTCCGAAAATCGGCAACATTTTGGGTGATACCAGACCTACTCTTTTGTATAAACTCTGTAAAAGTTTTGTCTATCTAATATAGCAGGATCCACACTTTTTATTTTAAAAAAAAAGATTGATGATGGAGATGAATGTGTCACTATTGATGAACTCCTGTGTGAATATTTGGTAAATTTAGTTAAATATGATGATGAAAATTTTTCAAGTGAATGCATGTTCCAAATGCTACAGGAGAAGAAACTCATAGATGAATTATGAAGTGGAAAAGTAATCCTAATTGCACAACAGGGGGATGAAACTACAACCAGGAAGATTGTAGTAAAAGAGGCAACAAAAGACAAAGAAGAGAACTCAAATGAAGTGTCAATAAAGTTTGAAGAAGAATTAATGTTTCTTGAAGAAAGGCTTGAAACACCATGTTTTGATGGAACCTGCACAAAAGTTGTAGTAGCAGTAGATGATAGAAATGAAGAATCAATAAATGATGAAGACGACATAGAATGGGAAGCAATAGTGGATACATATGAAACATTTCATAGCATTGTGATGCATTGGAGTCCTGAAGAAATTATATTTTACTATGAGTTAATGTTGCAACATTCCATTGAATAGGGCATATATGATTGTGGCCAAGCATGGAGGCCAACTATCAATGAAAATTTTGAAGAATTTATAGATATTGAAGAAAAATCTAGGACAACAAAGTTGCAACCAAGTTCTAGAACGAAGGAGAACATAATGAATATTAAAGTGGAAAATAAAACAAGTCATGAAGTCTTCAAGATCTGGAGCACGAAATGGAAGAAGCTCCATCTCCATCACTAGCTACCAACAATAAAGGTCAAAATGAAATTGATAGAGTCAAGCCTTGTTGAGACTTAACCCAACATGCATGTTACTTATGTTAGGCATTTGTATTGTAGAAAATCCATTTCTCCATTAAAGGGGAGACTTAGAAATAATGGAGAATTAGTTGAGGTTGGCCCCAACCGTCCCCAACTGTTTCCAACCGTATCTCATCATGTATTTATATCTTGTAATTCTCATTGATTAATTGAACAAATCTTGGCTTTGCGTTCCCGGCCTCCATGTGTTTAGAGTTAGTTTTCATTCTCATTTCTTAAGTGTGTACAACTGATAGGTACCTGGATGTGCTTGGACTTTGGACGGAGGAGTAGGCAGAGCCCTGGAAACCCATTTTCAATGGCGTCCACAAGAAAGGATGCATTTTCTTGTATCATATTTGGCACACTGGAAGGGCCTCCCATGTGGGTAAGTATCTATGCTTTCAATTGCATAACTATCCATTAATTCCTTTCATGTACCCACTTGACAGATCTGTGTGGATTGGATTGTGTTGATTTGCCTTCAAATCATGATTCCCACTCTAATGCCACGGTTTTTTAGCTTTATTTGGCCATGGGATATTATAATTAAAAATGGGAAGTGGCAACTCTTAGTCTATTTCCCTAATAAATTTGCATTGGGGGAGGTTTTTCATGGATGTAATAATATGTTTTTGATATTTTCAGTTTCTTTGAATTGAGATGGCTAAGTAGCTATATGAAATTCATATTATCAACCAAAAGTTCAGGGTCTTATTTCATCCACAGATCGAAAGATCGAAAAATATTAACGGGACAACTTGTCTTACCTAGCAGAGATGTTGCAGATTATTCTCGTCCTCGAGCTCTAAAAATTGAGGAGATTCCATAGATTATTAATGACTTCCTTCTTGTCGCCAGAAATGCGATGAAAGAAGGTGACAGTTCTTAAAGAAATCGTAAATTTGGCCTTTATATATTTGCACGGATAGTACATAGGTTACAGGAACTGTCTTTACCCAAAGAAGAGCTCGAGATGTTTTTTCGTAAAAGACCACAAGGAATTTATTTTCCTAAGAAGGAAATCTTTATTTATTTTAGCTTATATATATATATATATATATATATATATATATATATATATATATATATATATATATATATATATATATATATATATATATATATATATATATATAGATCATTGATAACTCTGAATATAATCGAACCGAATCGAATCAATTTTCATTACATCAAAATATAGATTTTGGTCGAATCAAAATATAGATTTTCGTCAAATAAATAGCGAAGTGCTACCTTTTTCCATTCATATTTTTTATGGCTTTGTGTCAGTTTTGATGGTTTTGAAATTCATAGTGCTCATGGATACCTTCTTTACCAGTTTATGAAAGACAATATAAATAACAAGACCAATTGATATGGTGGGACATTGGAGAATCGGTGCAGGATTTTCTCAGATTTACAACGTGCAGACAAACTCTATGAAATGTAGTTGCAAAGATTGAGCACTACAAAACATAGTTTTTTAAATCTTAGGGCTTACTGCATAGTTTATAGACTGCACAATTTACTTTGGGTTGTGATAGTAACACTAAATAAAACAATTTCTTTGCACTGTGATAATTTTTAACACATAAACTCACAAACAAAGAAAAACTCAGAAATAATCATGAAAATGTAAACACACAAAATACTTGATATATATTAAGAACTTGGGCGTTGTTCACTAATACAGAATATAATAACTATGCCGAGCTTCAGCTCCAACAATTTCTGAATAACTTCTACAAACTTGAAAAACTAGAGCTTGAGCTCTTAGACTTCTTAACTCCTTACACAGTTGATGTTGCTTCTCTTTATAGACTATTACATACTCTTTGTTCTATCCTATTGACTACTTACAAACTCGAACATATATAGACTAAGACCAATACTTCCTATATAAGTAAAACCGACTCAAAAAATTAAGACGACTATTAATTTCGACTGACTCTTATATGCATAACAGAGTTCGAGAAAGATAAAAAAAATTGGCTCATTAAACAAACTCATGCTATCACTTCTCCTTGCTGTGTCTAACAGACTAAACGACTTTGTTTTTCGTGATATACAGAGTCTACGTAAGGGTGAAGCTCACGACTTGTAATTAATATTTCCAACACTCCCCCTTAATTATAAGTAAGTGAGATTACAAAATACAAAATTTTACATCAAAAATTGAGTTGGCATGAACTATCAAACATCTATTACCACATCGACTCCTAGACAACTACGGAGTTTCTGAAATGCATCCCTTGCCAAAGATTTTATAAATATATCTGCGACTTGTTCTTTACACCTACAAAATTCTAAACAAATTTCTTTGTTATTCACTAATTCTATAATAAAATGATACCTTGTATCAATGTGCTTGGTTTTCTTGTGAAACACATGATTCTTTGACAACATGATAGCGAAATTGTTGTCACAAAACCCTATAGTTGTTTCTTGTTGTCTCTACAACAAATCTTTTAACATTCTTCTGATCCAAACTGCTTGACAATTTGCACTTGTAGCCGTGATGTACTCAGCTTCAACTGAAGAAAGAGTCACAATGGGTTGTTTCCTTGATGCCCATGATACTATACCTATTCCAAAATGAAATGTGTACCTAGAGGTACTTTTTCTGTCATCTATGTTGCCTCCACAATCATTGTCAGTGCATCCAATAAGTTTGAAATCTTATGAAGTAGAATATAAAATGCCAAAATCTTTTGTTCCATTCACATATCTTAGAATTATTTTTCATGCCTTCCAATGTGATTCTTTTGGAGTTTCCATGAACCTTGAAATCAAGCTCACTCCATACAAAATACCAGTCCTTGTTGTTGTTATATACATAAGACAACCTACCATATTTTTAAACAGTGTGGGATCCACCTTGGACCCTTCATCTTCCTTGATTAACTTAAATCTTGTTATGACAGGCGTTGGGGCTGCTTTGGAATTTATCATGTTGAATCTTTTCAACATTTTATGCGCATATTTAGAATGTGAAATAAATATAACAACTTTAAACTAGTGAGCTTCAATACCCAAAAAATATCTCATAATTTCTAAATCGGTCATTTCAAATTCACCCTTCATGACTGACTTAAATTCTTCTATGCCAAAATCACCTGTAAAAATCAAATCATCCACATATAATCAAACAATTAGCATATTACCTTGTTGATTTTCTTTGATGTATGGTGTTGTCTTACATTCACTTCTCTGAAATCTATTCTGAGTAAAATAGGAATCTATGTGTAATATTCCCTACCAGATTCTTCTTATGTTTGGTTGTTGTTGTGTTAGGAGTTTAGAACTTTTGGTTTGGATGTAAGTGTTCTTTTAATTAGTGAAACAATAATTCTGATCTAGTGACAATATTCAGAAATATAGCACATATAACTCATTTATGGCTGCCCATTATTTAATAGCAATTGATTGCAAAATAATAGCATTAATTAGAGATAGAGAACAACACGTAAGAGAACCTGGATTATTTCTATAGGTTATTTCTCATGCAATAAAGAATATAAGCTGAAATGTATTATAGCAACACCCTTTTATGAGAATAACTAGGTCTGAAAATGACTATTAGGTGGCCAATAGATAGGAGAAATGTAACAACCCTGGTTAAATAGTTGCATATGGTTTATTAAGTATAATTAATTAAATAATTAACTGTCTTAATGTGTATTAGTTAAGTAATGATTAACTATTAATAATATTATTTATTTATTTATTTATTGTTTAATAAATGTCGATTAATTAATTAATTGATTACTTAACACATTCAATGGTTTGGGTAATGAATTCAAGGGCTTAATAACTTTAAATTATTTATTATAAGACTTTACGTATGCAGGGGGGGAAAGAAGCATTGAGTGGAGGGATAAGGAAATAAATGGTAGGATAAGGTAATGAATGGAGGGATAAGGTGGGTGGCATTAAAGGAGGGTAGGGAGTCGGTGAATGGGGGGAGATATAACTGGGCAGAGGCCTTCGGGAAGGAGTATAATGAAAAATTGGGAGAAGAGGATTGTATTTGGTTGTTGGATATTTTTCTAGTTTGGGGAGTTTGGTTTTGGAGTTTGGGTGAACCGTTGTAGGGGGCACCAGGTTGTTGGGAGTTTTGGGCTTGGGGGCCATGAATCCTTATGGAATCCTAGAGCTAGGGAGCCAGATAGGTTGCTCCTAGCTGGCTAGGTGGTTAGTCGATTTTGGGCAGGGTTTGATCAGAGCATCAGGCAAAGTTTGGACAAAGCAGCAGAAGGGACAACTAGAGAGAGGGAATTTAGCATCAGACAGAGGTATTTTTATTTATGAATTTGTTAGGTTATGTGGTTGTTATGAAATTTATTAGATTGATGTTCGTAAATTTAAATTTCTGCTGCTTATATGCCGAAAGAAATTGCTTATTGTTGATGCTGAATAATCTTAATGTTTAAATTATGAATTTTATTAGACTTAATTCAATTAGGTTCTTACACATGGTATCAGAGCCTTAGTTTGAAATATGGGCCTGAGGGACAAGTTCCAACTCCAACTCCAGCTCCACCTAACCTGCAAGCCAAGAACAAATTTTTAACACAGATATAAATATAAATAAAATATACATACTGAAAATTTTTAGCACAGATATAGACATAAATGTAAAACAATGAGCATAAATAACCGAGAAAATCCTGAAATAACCCTCAAAAAAAAAATCAGTAGCAGTAAGGAGCGTGCAAACAGACCTACAACCCATAAACCCTAGGTAATAGACCTGCAATGACACTATATATATATATAAAAATCTACCTAGAAACCCATTACAATGACCAGGATCATACAACACCCATTTAAATATAAATGAGTATTAGATAAATCCATTAAAGGAGCACAACCATCATGGAGACTCATTAAAAGTAAAACCACGATCACAGACACCCATTGAATTTAAAAACCACTATTACAGACACCCATTAGAATAAAAATCATCACAACAGAAACCCACTAAAGATTAAAACCACTATCATAGAAGCCCATTATAACTAATACCACTATTGGATGCATTCATTAAAATGTAAGGGTTTCAGTTAACAAATACAAATACCATCACAAATTTGCGTAAATTGAATGGTTTGTAACGTAACCAACCTGGCCTGTATGTGATAACTTGTGCTATTCGAGATGAGCATGTTTATTAAATGAAACCCCGCACTCTTGACAAACACATGGGAGACAACCCGCATTTCCTATGACAATGCCTCTGAAACAGCCAATGTATAGAATCCAGAAACATATATACTTATTCTCAACCAACCAGCTGCCCAACTTCTAGATGGATCCATACATGAAATTATCCCTCAGAAGTTCGATGTTGTGCAGTCCACTACTCGATCGTGATCTTGGTCCATACTGAAGAAAGGGCAGTTCTCACAACCAGTTTCCCGGAACTAATCATATGTCTTGATCAACCTGCAACGAAGGCAAGCCCTGAGTTAACGGCCAAAACTCGTTGGAACTTGTGCAGAACCTGCCATTTCCCCACAGTTCAACCAATAAAGAGAGAAGCCCTGAATAAAAGTTGTCATGTGATTTAAACCTCCAGTTATCAACATAAACCAAGAGCTAAGCATCGCAAGTCATATATCAACATGCAAGCTCACACCCAAGTCCAACGCTTAGTAGCCAAGGAGGAGCTCACGAGGGCATCGCAACCACACACACAGCCAATAATAATTGATGTAAACCAAAAAAAAATAATATAAATAAAACAATGGTGGGATAGAAGGCCTTATCTCCAATTATTCAAACTGTGAAAGCTTCAGAAAGAGAAATTCCAAATAAAATACAAGCTGTTGGAGCCAGCACTAGCATAAGGCACACCATTACACCAGAAAATAGCACAGGTCATTGCAGGACGTTTGTTTCTTTCTAGAAAATAAGCAAAAGGAGCGATGGCAATTGTGGTAACAGCTTCCTTGTAAGCTACAAAGACAAAATGATTCATTCCTTCTACCAGAGAAACTATCGTAATAATATTTAATCATGTGTAGCACACCTGAGCTACAACCTGTGCACTAACAGGTTTGAGAGAGGCCAACCAGCGAGCCATTCCTTCTTGGTGAAGCTAAGAACTTGCAGGAACGATTCTGTAAAAAGAGAAACAGTATTTAGGGACTATACGATTGATACAGTATAGTCCCACGTGCTCTACCAATTTACACAAAAAAAGGGGCAATCGCGTGCTGTAATAGAAGAAAACAAAAAAAACAAAAAAAAAACCCTCATTTCGAACCCACACCTACGCATCAACCAAGCACCAGAGCTGTACATACATCAAGAGCCAAGTCACAGAGGAGGAGTGCCCACGCTTCTGCATGGATTTCGTGCCAACCACTGCACCATACCATACGCAGGTCAGCGCCCAACCAAGTTTAAAGTGATGGAATCAATAAGGTTCGACCACATGACTACAAACACACCAAAGACTTCACATGACCTCCACACCAGGAGCAACCCATAGACACAGTGCCATAGCTTCCTTTGTTGGCAACCTACCTTAGTGCAAACGAGCGAGGGAGAGAGCAGAATGGAGAGCCGACAAAGTTTGTGTAAGGTTTTAGGGGAAGAGAGCTCGAGAGAGAGTACGTGTAGGGTTAGGTTTAGGTCAGGAGGGTGTTGGAGGAATCAAGGCGGGCACGTGGAATCCATGTGTGTCCGCACTTTTTTTTTAATTATTTTGATTTTTTTATTATTATTATTATTTAAATTTTTATGTATATATTTTTTTATTATTATTTATTTTTGTACGTTTAAATTTATTTAGTGTAAAAATAAAATTAAAGTTAATTAATCATCTATAAAAAAAATAAAAATAAAATTAATTGTTTTATTTAGTGTAAAGTTAATCTAAATTAAAGTTAATTAATGATTTTAGGGATTAGATTAAATTTGGGTTAGATTACATTTTGTTGGAGCAGACGGGTTTTGAACCCATGACCACTCACCATAGTCCAAGCCTTGGAAAACAACCAAACACAAATGCGCCACACATGAGTCGTTATAAAATAAATTCTTATACATAAATAAATTAATAGTCATAAAATACTATCCCGAAGTATAATCTCCAATTATCCATGTTAACCAAACACTGAGTTTCGTGCCCTCAACCACCAAGCCAAGCGCCAAGTCCCTCCATTCCATTCCACCAGTCAAAGCCAAGCACCAAGCTTCAGTGCATAACCACAACGCACAAGAGCTAAGCTCCAATGCCCGAAAGCCACTCTACAATCCTCAAGACTCGCACCTGCAACCACCGAGACACACAATTCAATGCATATGTACAATGCACCAAGGAAAGCCCACGAGTCAAGCATCGAAGGATAGCCTTAGACTCATTTCATCGACATTATGTTGGAATTCACCCTAATTAGTTGTAAACGCAAAGTATATGGACTTAGAACAAGATAAGCGGGAAGGGGCTTCATGCACACTAGGCAGGTAAGTTAGAGAAATTGGCTAGTATGGTGCAAAGATAGCATAGCTACTGGGTGAGGGAGTCAATAGTTTTCTTAGGTGAAGAAATCAAGCTTAGACGCTTTAGCCCTAACCTAGCCACTCCCCTAAAGAGAGTAACATCTGTTTATAGACAAGTAAAAAAAACTTACGCCTAACCCTGTTTTCTAGTTAAGTTGTGCAAATGTGAAATGCCCTTGAACTCACATTGACAAATTTGGTCGATGCAGGTTAAATCATACAACATGGTTAGTACTCGAGGGAATCGAGGCAGAGGAGCATCATCACAGGCACCGCCAACACCGCCAGCGCCACCACCACCATCGCCTGAACTACCTCTCATACTACGCTCTTTGGAGGCCATAAATGAGACTTTAAAGGGGCGACAACCAACAAGGATCGAAGTGGATCCCCCACCATATAGAACAGGTAATCCTAAATCATCAAGGGATTCAGGGGGAGGACCTCCACCCAAAGACATCACTATAGAACTGTAGAAGATCAAAATTCCAGAGTTTGTCGGGGGTCACGCTAGTGAACGCGCAAAAGCATGGTTGCAAGGCATGACAAGGTGTTTTTCCTTAAGGGACTATGCATCCACCTCAAAGGCGAAGATAGTGATTTTTCAGTTGAGAGACAGTGCCTTGAACTAGTGGGGCAACCTCGAAAGACAACTGCATCTTACCTCGGACACTGTATCTTGGGAACTTTTCGAGGAGAGGTTTAGAAGGAAATATCTGCCAGCTTACTATGAGGAACAACAGGTAGGAGCATTTCATGCTCTAGTATAGGGAAACATGACCGTAGAGGAATATGAGATTAGGTTTATGGAATTGGTCAAGTATGTTTCATATATGGATAATGACCAACAACAGGCAGAACGCTTTGTCTATGGGTTGAACCCTAAGATAAGGGCTATGGTGCAGATGTGGAAACCGTCTTCAGTAGCGGAAGCTATGGAAAATGCGCGTTATGTGGAGGAACACATGAACTTAACCGAAGGTACAAGACCGACCTTTCCGCATCATCCTGGATTTGTAGGGAAGGCCCCTAGGACATTTCCTAGGGGAGGGGGCTCAAGGCCACCTCCATATGGTAATAGAGTCGCACCAAGGACAATCGCCACAAGTATTTCAATGGCAGCGAGTGCACCATCTCATTCATCACAAACAATGCAGGTAGGTCCACGACCATCTCAGGGAACAACTAGTAGGGGTAGGGGTTCCAGAGGAAGGAACTCGTTTCAAAGACAGTCACAGAATAGTGCACAGGTTCAATCTCGTGTTACCTGTTGGGGATTTGGAGGACCCCATTACCAGCGTAACTGCCCAGAGTTACAATCAAGATTTGTGCATAGATATGGAAAGGCCCCGATGGGAAGAGAAAGTAGCAGCCACTAGATTTATGCAGCGGTTAATAATCATTAGGTCGAACATCAATCCACGATGGTGGAGTCATCAAGTACGCTAAATAATAACAATGTAAAGATTTTATTTGATTATGGTGCTACATATAGTTTCTTTTCACCATCTGCATTAGAAAATAGTGGGTTGGCAGCCTACGAGCATGATGACTTTAAACAAGTCGAGATGGCTTCGGGGGAAAAACAAGCGGTAGGACCTAGCATTGATAATTGTATAGTAGACCTGGGAGTGTGTACTACCAGGTTGAAGGTATACGTCACTGCTCTCGAGGCATATGACCTAATCATTAGAATGGATTGGTTAGAAGCTCATCAAGCTTTGGTAGATTGTTTCACAAAAAGGGTGCTTTCTGTCAATGGTGAAAGAAGACCAGTAGAGGTCCATGGTGTACGGAGAAAGGTGTCATTACGCTTTATCTCAACTATGAAGGTTAAGCGATGCTTGAGACAAGGGTGTCAACTATATGTAGTGGAAGCAATGAATGAAAGGAAGGGACCCTCATTAGATTAGTACCGGGTATTGTCAGAATTTAAGGATGTTTTTCCAAACGAGTTACCAGGGTTACCTCCTCAGAGGGAGCTTGATTTTACTATTGAGCTAAAACCTGGTGCAAAACTAATTTCCAAAACTCCATATCGGATGACAGCGCCAGAAATTTGTGAGTTGCAAATGCATTTGAAAGAGTTACTGGACTTAGGGCTAATAAGGCCAAGTGTCTCACCTTGGGGTGCACCAGTAATTTTTGTAAAGAAGAAGGATAGATCCTTATGATTGTGTATAGATTACAGGGACTTGAACCGAGCTATAGTGAAAAATAGGTACCTAATGCCGCAGATAGATGACCTCTTTGATCAGATGAAAGGAGCAGCGGTATTCTTAAAGATCGATTTGTGATCAGGGTATCACCAGTTAAGGATAAAGGTGTTGGAAGATTGGTTGTTGTCATTGATGTCAACCCTAGTCATGGGTTTTGGACCACAAGATTGATAAAGGTATTTAGACATGAAGGAAAATGCACATGCATATACAACACCCATGGATGTATAGTATACATCATTTTTTTTCCAGTGGTATGTGTCATGTCACGTGGATCCTCATGGTTGAGGAAAAATGAATTTTTGAAGATGACAAAGTGAATTGAAGAAGGAAGTACATGTAGGCCCTGAAGATAATTAAAGAAAAGAATTACAAAATAAGAAAGTGTCAGGTCAGCCCTAATGTTAAAATTAAGTGACATAAATGGTATAAATAAACATCATTATACATTCATTTTGATACAAGTCGAATTTCATAGGAAATAAGAAGTAAAAGAAGGTCGGATTTCAAGGGAGGATTAAGTCTTTTGGTGATGCATTCTAAGGTATGTTATTTTCAGTTCATCTTACCATTTTTTCTATAACTTTTTTTTCTAGAATGATTCATATTGTTAAATCACTATGGTATTGAGAAGACATATCAAGGTACCTATGGTAAAAATTTCAGCTCCTGATTCGCTATAATTATGGAGATACACTCTGTGGAAGATAGGGTTTGTGAAACAGGTGTTCCGAGTAAAACAGTCATAACTTCTTCATACAAAATCAAAATGTAGTGGGACCACTTCCATTGGAAATATTATGGAGTTTAGTTTCTTGTGTGTGAGTTTCATAATCGGATGTTAAATATTGAGTGTGGGGCATGCTGTACAAGTTGGGTCTTCTGAACAGACCAGAATTGAATAAAGTCTACCATTCTTTCTATAACCTCTTTTTGGGGAGGATTCAAGGAGTGAAAATTGGAGGAGTTTTAGAGAATACATTGAGTAATATTATCTA
>ML791508.1:52252-68776 GCA_009831015.1 Picea engelmannii | reverse complement strand
CAAACATTTGATTGGTTTATTGTCTTTTATAAAAGAATAGTCTTGTTGATTGGATTGGATGCATACATAAATTACTATAAGGGTGATAGTTATTGATTATTAGTACATGCACAAGACTTGTATGTACTAGCTACACATGCATTTCTTGTACATGTACACTAGTATGTATAAGTTTTCTTGGCTTACTTACTAATAATGTTGGTTAATTGTTATGAATGTGTGAACCGTGTTTCTTTTCCTTTGTATCATAAAATACCTTAACTTCGGGATGAAGTTTCCTGAAGGGTGGGTGTATGTAATAACCCTGGTTAAATAGTTGCATAGGGTTTATTAAGTATAGTTAATTAAATAATTAACTGTCTTAATGTGTATTAGTTAAGTAATGATTAACTATTAATAATATTATTTATTTATTGTTTAATAAATGTCGATTAATTAATTAATTGATTACTTAACACATTCAATGGCTTGGGTAATGAATTAAAGGGATTAATAACTTTAAATTATTTATTATAAGACTTTACGTATGCAGGGGGGGAAAGAAGCATTGAGTGGAGGGATAAGGAAATAAATGGTAGGATAAGGTAATGAATGGAGGGATAAGGTGGGTGGCATTAAAGGAGGGTAGGGAGTCGGTGAATGGGGAGAGATATAATTGGGAAGAGGCCTTCAGGAAGGAGGATTATGAAAAATTGGGAGAAGAGGACTGTATTTGGCTGTTGGATATTTTTCTGGTTTTGGGAGTTTGGTTTTTGAGTTTGGGTGAACCGTTGCAGGGGGCACCAGGTTGCTAGGAGTTTTGGGCTCGAGGGCCAGGAATCCTTATGGAATCCTACAGCTAGGGAGACAGATAGGCTGCTCCTAGCTGTCTAGGTGGTTAGTCAGTTTTGGGTAGGGTTTGATCAGAGCATCAGGAAGAGTTTGGACAGAGCAGCAGAAGGGACAACCAGAGAGAGGGAATTTAGCATCAGACAAAGGTATTTTTATTTATGAATTTGTTGGGTTATGCTGTTGTTATGAAATTTATTAGATTTCTCTTCGTAAATTTAAATTTCTGTTGCTTATATGCCGAATGAAATTGCTTATTGTTGATGCTGAATAATCTTAATGTTTAAATTATGAATTTTATTAGCCTTAATTCAATTAGGTTCTTACAAGAAATGACTACTAATGCACCAGACATTATTACTACCCCCCTGCGTAAGAGATCTCTGCCAAAAAATACTCCTTAACAACCTGCATATGGGTTGTTGTAGTGAATTGTGCTTCTCATCTAAAGACACCAATTATGTAAATGGAAATGAAAACCCAAAGGGGCACGAAGAACAACACCTCACTGATCAAAATATAGTATGTGGGTATCAGCCTCAGCTTTACTCCACCCAGTTGTCTCAAATCGCCCCAACTTAAGGAAAAAAGAGCCACAAGGGATGTTCCCTTCCTCACTCAACTCGACCTCAAGGGAAATACTACGACCCAATGATAAAAGACAAGTTCCCATGTAGAACAGACTTGTACCACATAAGGATATGCACCCAACATGACTATAGTGCTCCCAAAATGAAGAAAATCACCCCCCAAAATGGAAGACTCGACCTCCACTCTCTAAAAACTCACTACTTCAGTACCCACTGATTTGTTTGATATCTGGCTCACCTTCCTTCCTTCAATTTACCTCCACAAGCAAGGAGTCCCTTGTTATCAAGACAAATCCAGCGAAAATGAAACTAATTGAAGAAATATAAAATGATCTCTTCTTGTAAGCTGGCTAGGGTGTATCGTTGCAACACATAAACTAGTAAACAAAGAAGGGTTTCCAAAAACCATAAAAAACTCTCCAAGAGTTCTCCAAATCTAGTTTCTCAATGAGAAAATGCAATAATGATGATAGACTCCTCCTATCCCTTTTTTTTTATACTTCTATCTTGATCTTTTCTTTCCTTCTCTTATGAATGTGGGATAATAACCTCACTTGAATTTATTGTTGTTCTTCATGTTCCCTTGATTATTTTCTTCTCTATCCCACAAGAACTCAATTATCGTAGTGGAATTCTCTCTTAGAGAGATTAGGAAGCTGGGGACATTACAGTCCTCCCCACCCAAGATTTTTTTCCCTCAAGAAATATTAATCCTGTATGTTGAAGTAACTTCTCTCCTTCCCATGTAGCTTCCTCGATAGGAAAATCATTCCATTTGACAAGGTACTCCCTAACAGTTTGGTTCTTTAGATTTCGCTCCCTGATCACCAAAATATCCTTAGGAACAAAACTCAACTGCCTCTCTTCATCTAGTGGTGGTAACTCAATAGAGGTGGCAATATGTTGTCCCAATTCCTTCTGGAGACATAAAACATGGAAGACATTATGTATTTTTCATCCCTCTGGAATCTCTAGCTCGTATGCCACCTCTCCTATGCACCTAGAAATCCTGTAGGGTCCATAGAATCTAGGTTTCAATATTTCTACCCCCTTCATATTAAGTGACGACTGCCTATAGGGTTGCAAACATATGTACACTAAGTCCCCGAACTCAAAGCTACGTTCCACTCAATGCCTATCTGCATAGATCTTATGTTGATTCTAAGTCATTTGAAAAAATTTCTTAAGGGTCCATAGAATATCCTAACTCTCCTAAATCTAATATTTAGCTTTAGGTTCTCTGTTGTCTCCAAAAACCCGATCCAAAAATGTAGGCACATCATATCCATACAAATCTCAGAAGGGTGTCATCCCAATCGACATGTGATAGGTTGTATTGTAGCAGTGCTCGCCCAAGTGTAGCCACTTTATCCAAGTCTTATGTTGGCTTGACACATAATTCCTCAGACATCCTTCCAGCCATTTATTCACAATCTCATTATGCCCGTCCGTTTGAGGATGGTAGCTCATGCTAGGTGTCAGTTATTTACCAACTGACCTGAAAATATCCTGCCAAAATCCTCCAATTACCCTACTATCTCTGTCGCTAACAATAGTTTTTGGCAACCCATGCAATCATAATACCTCTCTGAAGAACAACTCTGCTACATGTGCTGCAAAATATTTGAAGGGTATGGAAATTTTTTTTGCAAACTTCATGATCCTATCAACCACCACATAAATAAAACCTTTTTCCCTGCACCTGGGGCAACCCTATGATGAATTCTATAGAGATGCTTTCCCATTTTTGTTATGTGATGGGAAGTGGCTGAAGTAATTTGGTTCGTTGAGTATGCTCCACTTTTTTTTGTTGGAAGACTTTGAATTCCCTCACAAATATCAACACATCCATCTTGAGGCTTTTCCATGTAAATATTTCCCTGATCTTTTTGTAGGTTTTCAAGTACCCAGGGAATCCCGCCAAAGGTGAACTATGTGCTTCCTACATGATTGTTTCCTTCAGTTGATATTCTGCTACTAAATAGATCTTGTCTTTGTAATAAATTATGTCATCCATAACTCGGTACCAATCATCTTGGATCCGACCGTTTAGGATCTCACAAGAAAATCTATCCTTGGAGTGTTCTACCAACATGAGTTATTTCCAATCAATTGAAATATCCATGGGGGAGAGAGAGGATGGTACTTTGGAAAGGGCATTGACCACCAGGTTGTGCTTTCCCTTCACGTATTCAATATTGAAATCATATGCTTGAATTTTACTTATCCACTTATGTTGCCTCTCACTCAATTCTTTCTGCTCCATGAGGAACCTTAGGCTGTTATGATTTGTCTTCAATTTGAGCTCCCCACCAATTACTATTTGAATTTGGCCAATGCATCCATAATGGCCAACGTCTCCTTGTCATATATTGAATAATGTCACTCATACTCCCTAAGTTTGTGGCTCTCAAAAGAAATAGGATTATTATTTTGCATCAACATGGATCCTATCCCTATCCCTGAATCATCACACTCAATAACAAATGGTTGAGTGAAGTTTGGTAAGGATAGCACAAGTCATGAAATCATTACATGTTTCATTTTCTCAAATATCATATGCACCTCATATGTCCAACTGAAAGCTCCTTTATTAGTGATATCTGTAAGAGGTGTCGTCAACTGTGAGAACCCCTAAACAAATTTCCTGTAATAAGTGCAGAGCCCTAGGAATATTTTCAATTCTATTAAATTTCTGGGGGTAGGCCACTCTATAATTTCATTGATTTTCTCCAAGTGTACCTGGATACCGTTTTCCCTTATCACATGCCCCAATTAAATCATATCAATGATGCCAAACTCACATTTGGACTCCTTTGTGTAGATATGTTTCTCCTCCAAAATCCCCAATACCTAATCCAAATGCCTAAGATGATCCTCCCAATTCCTTATATAAATGAGAATATCATCAAAGAAGACCAACAAAAATTTCCTCAACTGCTTATTGAACACATGGTTCATGCATGATTGGAATGTAGCAGGGGCATTGGTTAGCCCAAATGACATAACCAAGTACTCATAATGCCCATAATGGTATCAGAAGGCATTCTTCTGAATGTCATGCTCTCAAACTCAAATCTGGTGGTATCGTGAACGAAGATCAATCGTCGTGAAACATTTTTCTCCCCTCAACTCATCCATCAGTTCATCGATCCTCAGAATTGGGTACATTTTCTTTATGTTTTTCTTGTTAAGTGCTTAGTATTCAATGCACATCCTCATAGAACCATCCTTTTTCTTAAACAATATCACCGAAGAGGCAAAAGGGATAGAACTAGGCCGAATGTGACCCATCTTTAACAAATCCTTGATGGTTTTTTCTATCCCATCTTTGTACATATTGGGGTGGCGGTAAGGATTGGTTATGACAGCTTGAACCCCTTCTTCTAATTATATAATATGTTAAAATCCTCTATCTGGGGGTACTCCTGGAGGAATGTCAAAAAAAACCATCTTATTTTTGCGAAGCAATCCCTAAATATCGTCTAGATACTGTCAAGTTCGATCTAGTGGCTCTATGTCTCCATGCTGCATCATTGCCTCCATACTCTAAGATGACACAATCTTGGGTGGATACTAGTGCATAGCCCGTAAAACCACATTTTTTCCATATGGTCCCATGAACTCAATTTCCATATTCCTCTGATCAGTAGTGTATTTCCCAATGGAGTATAACCATTGAACTCCAAGCACCACATTAGTGTCTGGCACATCCACCACAAAGAAATCATCTCACAACGTATAATTTCCCATGGTTATTTTCAACTTAGGGATCCATCTAGTGCACTCCATTTTATAGCCTCCAGGTATGATCACGGTGAATCCCTCAAAATCCTTCGTTGGAATCTCTCGCATGTCCACCAAAGCTACATCTATAAATTTGTGGGATGCCCCACTATCAATCAACACCATAACCATGTGCCCCTGTAGGACTCCTCGGAATCTGAAAGTGTGGTACCTAGGAAGTCCCGACATGGATGCCATAATAGGGCCCTTAGCCCCAGCCTGTGATGTCTCCTCACTTGATGTTTGGTGTCCCTTTTCTTGTTCCTTCTACTCTTCTTTATCATCACTATCATTGTTTGAATAAACCTCAATATAATGAGCCTTGTCGGTCTTGTCTTTCCTGGAACACTTGTGCTCTGGTACCCATGACTCCTGACAAATAAATAATAATTTCTTCCTCCTTATCTCCTTTCATGTTTGTTCATCCATCTTTGGCTTCCCATCCCAATCCATTTGAAATGGTTCAGTTTCCTTGCTCTTTTTTAGGAAGGTGGGTTTTGAAGGAAACCTACTCTTAGGAACAACATCCTGCATGTCCCTAGTATGACTTATGGCATCCTAAAAAGTGGTGGGTTTGTAGGCCTTCACCCATCCATGTAATGGCTCTGATAGCCACTCAAAGAAAAACATCACCAAGCGTGCCTCAGATATGTCTGTCGCCATCACTTCTAATCTATGGAACTCAAAGGTAAATGACTTTGGGATAACTATCTTCTTGAGTTGAGACAACTCTCGAAAATGAATCTCTAGGTATTTCATGTCAAACCTCTCAATGATCCTCTGTGTGAAATCGAGGTATGAAGTGATTCCCAAATGACCTAGTGTCACTAACCCATGGTACAACCACTCATGGGATTCTTTGTCCAAATTCAGGGTGGCAAGATCAATAGCATCGGTTTCAACTATTTTGTTGAGCTGGAAATAAGTGTCCGACTTTTGCACCCATTATCTAGTAATGCATTTTGATGACCCATCAAGGTTTGGAATGGTCACTTTTCCCAATGTGTGTTGTAACTCTGTGTTTTGGGACAATGTCTACTTAGACCCCCTAGGCTCGTTCTTTCTTTTTAAGTGGAAAAAATAATGAAAGACATGGCATCCTGGAAATCATCTCCCAATCTTTGGTACTCCTCCAAATAAGCTCCAAAGGGTGTATTGTGATAATTCTGCTCCGTTCGCCTTGATGCATCATTATCAAGGAATTGAGGCATGGTAGGCCTATGTGTCCTAGTGTAAAAATGGGGGTGGTTCTGCATGGTGGTGAGATAATGGCTTCCTTCCTCATTAATATAATTCCTTTCACCATTATGATTTTTCTTTTCTCGACTCCCCATGGTGTTAACTTCCATCTGCCCCATCAAATCCATCATTTCTTTCTGGCTCCTGTCCAAGTCATTAAATGCACTGAGAAGACAGCTGAAAGAATTTTCATCTTTGTCACTCATGATGTCTTCACCCTTATCTACCTTATTTACCTCAGGCTGAGATTCTAATTCTTGAACTGGTTCTTCCCTTTCCAATGGAGATTCTCGACTCTGGTATATCTTCCTTTGTGGGTGACATTCTTCCTATCCTCCCTATTCATTTACTACCCAATTATTTTAACTTTCAGATCCCCATGGTTGAGTGAGGAACATGCTGTGATACCACTGTAAGATTCCCTACCAGATTCTTCTTATGTTTGGTTGTTGTTGTGTTAGGAATTTAGATCTTTTGGTTTGGATGTAAGAGGTCTTTTAATTATTGAAACAATAATTCCAATATAGTGACAATATTAAGAAATATAGCACATATAACTCATTTCTGAATACCCATTATTTAATAGAAAATGATTGAAAAATAACAACATTACTCGTAGATAGAGAACAACAAGTAAGAGAACCTGGATTATTTCTGTAGGTGATTTCTCATGCAATGAAGAATATAAGTTGAAATGCATTACACCAACACCACTTTATGAGAATACCTAGGTCTAAAAATGACTGTTAGGCACCTAGTAGATAGGAAAAATGACTGCTAATGCACCAAATCTGATTCCTACCCCCTACATAAGAGATCTTTGCCACAAAATACTGCTTAACATCTTGCGTATGGGTTGTTGTAGTGAACTGTTCTCCTCAGATGAAGACACCAATTCTGTGAATGGAAATGAAGACCCAAAGAGGCATGAACAATAGTGCCTTGATGATAAAAATAGAGCATGTGGGTATCAGCCTCATCTTTACTCCACCGAGTAGTCTCAAATCACCTTAATTGAAGGCAAAAAGAGCCACAAGGGATGCACCCTTCCTCACTCAACTCGACCTCAAGGGAAATACCACGACCCACTGATAAAAGACAAGTTCTCATGTAGCACATACTTGTACCACACAAGGATATTTTCCCAGCCTAATTGTAATTCTCACATAATTAAGAAACGCAGGCCCCAAAATGGAAGACTCGACCTCCACTCTCTAAAAAATCGATGCTTCAATACCCACTGATTTTTTTGAGATCCAACTCACCTTCCTTCCTTAAATCGACCTCCACAAGCAAGGAATCCCTTGTTATCAAGACAAATCCGGCCACAATGAAACTAATTGAAGAAATCTAAAATGATCTCTTATTCTAAGCTAGCTAGGGTGTATCGTTGCAACACTGAAACCAGTAAACAAAGAAGGGTTTCCAAAAACCCTAGAAAACTCTACAAGAGTTCTCCAAATCTATTTTCTCAATGAGAAAATGAAAGACTGATGATAGACTCCTCCTATCCCCTTTTGTTTTTATACTTCTAACTTGAGCTTTTCTTTCCTTAACTTATGAATGTGGGATAATAATCTCACTTGAATTGTTTGTCGTTCTTCATGTTCCCTTGATTATTTTCCACTCTAGCCCACAGGAACTCAATTAGGCTAGTAGAATTCTCTCTTAGAGAGATTAGGCAAATGGGCAAATTACACTATGCAACTGTACCAAGCTCTGGGAGATTTCTTTAACCCATACAATGCCTTATTTAATATGTAAACTTTGTTTTATTGACCTGGAACCTCATAGCCTTGTGGTTGTTCAACATACACTTCTTCTTCTACATGTCCATTAAAAAATGATGACTTTACATCCATTTGATAAATAAACCATTTTTTTTGTGCAATAATGTCTAACACAATTCTGACTGTGTCCATGTGCGCAACTGGCACAAATGTTTCATTGAAATCAATTCCATGTTGTTGTGTAAAACCTCTTGTAACTAATATTTCCTTGTGCTTCTGCACATTTCCTTCTGCACCTTTCTTGGTATTAAAAATCCACTTGACACTTATCACATCCTTGTCTTTTGGTACATCTACCAATTTCCATGTCTGATTATTCTCTATGCTTCTAATTTATTCATCCATGGCTTGAGACAATACATCAAATTTTACAGCTTCTTCAAAAATTAATGGATCATCTATTAGTGAAAACAGAGAAAAAACTGAAAATGAATTTGTTGTATCAACATTAAAGATGTCACACAAACTTCTTTATTTATTGGTAACAAATTTGATAATGTTAGATGTGGAGATGTATAACTACTTGGACTTCTTCCTGGAGTTTTTTGCAATCTAGGTGTGGACTGTGCACCTGCAAATCTCACTGGAGTAGTTTGACCTAGGATTTGTGCCATAGTTCCAAGAGTGGAAGGAACTGCGCATTGACTTGTACATGGTATTTTAACCACTTCATATTCAGAGTCATCATGCTCAATAACATCAATAATTATGACTATCCTTTCTATGCTTCCATCCCATGCTTCATTCTCCACAAATTGAACATCGCGACTGATTATAACTTTCTATGAAATAGGATCATACAGTTTGTATTCTTTTGAGTCTTCAGAGTACCCAACAAATACACTTCTATCCTTTGTTATCTAACTTCTTTCTCATCTCAACTGGAACATGTGCGTATGTGACACAACCAAATACTTTTAAGTGCACCACATTATGCTTCATTCCTATCCAGGCTTCTTGAGGAACTTTGATTTTTACACTCTTTGTCGGACATCTTCTCATGATGTATAATGAAGTTTCTACTTCCTTAGCCTAGTACCCGTTTGAATTTTTTTTGGCTACCAATATACTGTGTGCCATTTCCATGATGGTTTGATTCTTCCTCTCTATGATACCATTTTGTTGTGGTGTATATCACGTAGTAAATTGCTTGTAAATACCATGACCATCTTTACAAAAGTTCTGAAATTCTCTTGAAACATATTCACCTTCTATGTCAGTTCTTAGAACCTTGATGTAATAACCACTTTGCTTCTCCATGAGTGATTTGAACTGTTGAAAACAACCCAATGCATCAAATTTATGTTTTAAGAAATATATCCATGTTTTTCTTAAGAAGTTATCAATAAATGTACGAAAATATGTACTACCTCCTATAGATGGAGTTTGCATTGGTCCAAAAATACCTGAATGCATAATTTCTAGTGGATCTTTTTCTTTGTATGACTTTCCAACTGGAAATGACTCTCTATGATGCTTTCTAAATATTCAGCCTTCACATATTCTTTCTGGTTTTTCTATTAATGGAAAACCTTTCACCATATCCTTTGTGTGTAGCAGCTTCAGACCTCCAAATTTTAAGTGTCCAAATATGAAATTCCAAAGCCACGAATCATCTCGCACTTCATATTGGAATGTTTCCTACATCTTTGTGCCATTGTATTATTTTTCTTTAAAACTGTGTGCACTACCTTTTCCTTATTTGGAAATGCACGCACTTACTTCTTCGCTTTATTTTTTGAATGTAGTGTCTGACTGCGCATGTTTTTCTTCACCAACATCTTGCATTGTTTTTATCTTCATAGCTAGCTTCAATGTCAATGGGAACATTTTGTTACTTGTCATCTGAATTCTTGCAATAAGTTGATGGCTTGGATATATGTCCATAATCACACAATGATTATCTTCCATGTTGCTTTTGTATCCTTTCTATAACAACTGTCATGTGCTCATCAAATTACGATTTAGACCAGAAACATAATATTCATCAGGCATAACTTTTTGTTCTCCTTGTTTAGTTAAAATGTTAATATTGTCTTTTCTTGAGACAATGACTTGGATATATGTTCCAAGTGTAACTTTAGTTTGGACTGACTTATCCAAATTAGAAAATAGTTCTAAGTTTCCTGTCATGTGATTACTACAACCTGAATCTAAATACCATATTTCACATGGACTTTCTTAAGAAACATTGCATTCAACTAGTGAGACTATAGGCATTGCTTCAGTGCGCACCATAAACATAGGACTGGAGGCAGTATTTTCATTGTTTGACTAATATTGACCTTTCTTGTTCTGATTATATTCTCTTCCTACACTCATATGCATAATGTCCATACTTTTTACAGTAATGGCATTGAATATTTGATTTATGTTTTTTTTGATTACTTGGTTGACTGGTATTTGGGTTTTGACCTCTTCCACTAGTGTTTCTAGGACTACTACTGCTTCCACCTCTGACAAAAATCATTCCTCTACCTCTAGATTTATCTCTCCCCCTTCCTCTTGCACGACTTATAGATGACTACACAAAAAAATCATTCTCTAATGACATATTTGACCTATTTAATCTGTTTTCATGATTAACGAGGGAATTTTGCAGTTCATCTAGGCCAAACTGACTCAGATCATTGATCTCTTCTAGAGCCACAACAAGGGTATCAAATTTATGAGGAAGAATCCTAATTACCTTATCAACAACCTTTTTGTCCTCTATGGTTTCCCCATGAGACTTAACCTGATTTATCAGGCAAATAACATGGGTGTAAAATGAATCTACTGAATATGAGTCTTTCATTGACAAATTTTCAAAATATCTTCTAAGAATTTGTAGTTTTTAAGTCTTGAATTTATCCATACCTTGATAAGAAGTTTGTAGTATATCCTATGCTTCCTTGGCTTGCTTTGTTGATGCAACTCTTGGGAGTATGCTCACAAGCATGGCTTGATGTATGTAAAACATCATCTTTCCATCCTTCTTCCTTTGATCTTTCAAAACATCCTTCTCAGCTTGTGTGAGAGAATTGTACGTTGCTTGATCTGTTGGTTCCACATAGCCATTTTTTACTATCTCCCATATATCTTCACCCAGAAATAACGCCTTCATGGTCAATGACCATAACTCATAATGTTTTCCTATAAAAGTGGGAGGTTGTAGATTTGAGGTAGACGCCATATTTTCACCTTACAATCAACACCATACAATAGAGTTTCTACTCTTGAAACTTACTCTAATAAAACTTTCTCTAATCAACCTGATCTGATAGAACATGTTCTCATAGAACCTGTTCTGATAAAACCTTCTCTGATAAAACCTGGCTCTAATACGAGATCTTAGATCTACGACACGCAAACAAACTCTATGTAGTGTAGTTATAAAGACTGTGTGCTACAAAAATTAGTTGTTGAACTCTCAGTGCTTACCGTGTAGTTTATAGACTACATGATTTATTGTACGTTGTGATAGTAACACTAAATAAAAAAAATTATTTTCACTATGCTAATATTTAACAGATAAGCTCACAAATAGAGAAAAACTCAGAAATACTCATGAAAATGTCAACACACAAAATACTTTATATATATTAAGAACTTGGGCGTTGTGAACTAATAAAGAATATAATAAATATGTCGATCTTCGACTTAAATAATTTCTGAAAAAATTCTACAAACTTGCAAAACCAGAGCTTGAGATCTTAGATTTATTGACTCCTTACATAGTTGTTGTTGCTTCTCTCTATTGAATATTACATACTATTTTTTCTATCCTATCGACTACTTACAAACTTGAACATATATATACTAAGATGAAGACTTCCTGCAGAAGTAAAACAGAATTAAACAATTAAGACGATAATTAATTTCGACTGACTCTCATCTGCATAACAGAGCTCGATAAAAATAAAAAAATTGGCTCATTAAATAAACTCCTGGGAGCACTTCTCCTTGTTGTGTCTGACAGAATAAACGAGTCTATTTTATGTGATAGACATAGTCTACGTAAGCATGAAGCTTACGATTTATAATTAATATTTTCAACAGTTTTCTGTGGAGGTTGTCGAAGTAGTGGCAAATGAAATTGTAGTAGAACGAGTGGGAATACATCTCTCTCCATTTGTAGAATTTCAAGAATCAAGTGACTCAGATCCTATTGCACTTGGGATTTACATGGTTGAGTCCTTGAACCCATAATATAAACTTCATTTGAACCAATTTGAGTTTGTTTCCAATGAGGAGGGAATTCAAGGGATCATTATTGGTTGTGGGAGGTTATGATAGAGAAGATGGAAATGAAGCAGTTGCAAGCGGCGAGGCTAATCTTGTCATTTATGGTCGAATTTTTCTATCCAACCCATATTATCCTAGAAAAATTGAGTTAAATTCTCCTCTCAACAAATAAAACATAAACACTTTTTACACACATGATCCTGTCGTTGGCTACACAGACTATCCATTCATGGAATGAACTATCCATGGATATAACTTCAATCATACCCTATAGAAAAACCTTATGTATTTCTATTATTTTCTGTAATTAAATATGGGTTATCAACCTTTTATAATACCTTGAACCAATAAAAAGGTATATATATGTTTTCACTACTTGTTTCCTTTTCATCAATATGGCATATTGGTATCTACCTTGAGTAGATCGTTTAATGTGGAGGATATTTAGTCATTGTTTCAATGTAGTCATTATTTGGAAGTGGAGGATATTTAGTATATATCATGATGATATTTTATTTTTGTTTGCTAGTTTGTCCGTGAATTGCGAGACTATCTTGTGGCTGAGAAACCGCAACTCAAGGGAATATAAGCCATCAAAATCACCCGGGGATCGTACATGGCCTGAACCACACCAACCCTTAACATGGATGGTTTTTTTGTCCCCACAGGTTTCGAACCAATGACTCTAACATCACAGAGTGCCTTAACAACACACTTTGTCACTGACTGTCCTACACCTCGGGGACACATATCATTATGATATTTACTTTGAGTAGTATTGTAGATATTTATCCATTGTTTTAGGATTTAGAATCTTCAATTATTCATTATTAGAAGGTGGAGGATAATTAGACATTATTTTAAGGTTTAGGATTTTTTTTATTAGTGATATAACATTTGTAAAAAATTGGTGTAAACTTCCATATTAATAAGAGTGTTTGAATGTCTAATAAACATCAAATTATGTATGAGTGGATTAAAATATTTGTACACTTTTCCCACTAAAAAACAACATAAATAACATCATTGTTCAAAGATCATTTCCCTATTTTAATATTATGTCATCATTGTTCAAAGTTTATTTATTTGTTTTAATATTAAGTATCAATATACAATAAGCTGCCCTATATCTAGTTTTTGCAAGAATACTAAGTTTTTAAGTACAATGGATAATTATTTCCAACATATATATTTGCATGATTTCACATCTTGTTATAGGAAATTTAATCCCTTGATTTAGTGTTGAAAATAAGTAATTTATTTATAATGAAATGAAATTCCTTTGCTTCAATGTTGTATCATAAGTGTATTTTCATAATAATTGAAGAGATATAACCAAAGTTCTCATCCCATTTTCTTTGTGAATAAAATATTAAATAATTTTGTGACAAGAAATTGTTGAATTTTTTTATTATATCTTTTTTGTATTTTTATATATAGTTTAAGATGTATTAATATTTTTAATTTTATTTAAAATGTTTTTTTCTTGAACGGAAATAATCATAATTTTGTATGCATAATAATAAAAGAAGATTGCATTTTGCAAAGAAAATTTCATAAAATACAAGAAAACGAACTTCCCTATATCTAAAAAAACAATTAATATTAGATATTAGTATACATTTAATTATTGTGTTTTTTAAAATAGTTCTCGCTCTTGTTTTTCATTTTCTTTCTTTTTAATCTCATTGCATGTTTGTTTTTGGAGAAAGGTTCACATGATAGGTGGTAATGAAAGAATCATATAATAAAATATGCTAAATATAGCCCAAACTTCTAATGCACATAACACAAATAAAATATTAAAAAATAATAACACAAAATAAAAATAAAAAACCCTAAATTTTAGAAACTCCACTATCAATAACTTAGTATTGTTAGTATCCATAGAAGGGAATATGTTTATACCACATAAAACTAGAAGGAACTACATTTATACCATAAAACTAGGTAGAACTATATCTTTAATAACTCAGTTGTGTTAGTATCCATAGAAGGGAATATGTTTATACCATAAAACTAGAAGGAACTGCATTTATACCATGAAACTAGGTAAAACTATATCTTTAACAATACTATAGAGAAATTACTTCAAGTGAATATGTCACCTTCACTCACCTAAGTCTTCATCTAGCAAATGCACTCCTCAAGAAGTTCAAGACTACAATTGTTGTCATAAATTACAAATTACACAATCATTCTTGACTCAAACCAAAGTTTGGAACTTTAGGAATCCACATCCAACACATGACCCACTCTTTTGATAGAATAACAACCCCTATCAAAAGTATACAATCATTAATAACCAAACTAAATATTGCACATGTCACTCCAAGTCTTACATTCATTTATCATTTTAAACAATAATACAACTACATAAATTACAATAGTGACTAACACCAATCTCTGAACTTTGTACATGTTGATCCTCTAACTAGAGCTAATGTTGTTAAGATTCTATTAAAAAATGCACATTCATGAAAGAAATAATGCATCATCATTACTCTTCACAAAGACCCATGAGAAAATTAGGGCATGAGGGTACTTTTGGTTGTGCATATTTCCACAACGCTTTCTCAAGCATGAGGGATGACAAATCAAATTAACACAAAGTAGGTTACTTGGGGTTCCTCAAAGGTTTGGTTCTCTATTAAAAAAAAAACACAAGAATAGTAGAGTTTCATGTCAACACTTACAAATGCCATAAGTCACATTATCACATTTACCACAATATGTACTTGGGAATATTAAATGTAGTTTCCCTCTTTTCTAGAAAATGCATAGCACCCTCATTACTCGAGCAGTTTGTGCTACTACCATAAACACTTGTTGGTTATATATATATATATATATATATATGAGAGTGTGTATCTTTATTGTTGCATGTACTTTATGGGTAGTTTCCATTATGTTTCAATCTCTTCAAATTTTTTTCTGGTCTTCTCCCTCCTCATGGGTAAGCATGCTACTATTGCAAGAAAAAAATCAATATGCATCGTTGACAAAGTGTCTTGGTAGGGGGTAAGGAGGATTTCCTGTTGGTATTTTAAGGAAAATTTTTCGGTCTTAGTGATTGTGCCACACCTCAATATGCATATCTCAACACCATTGAATTGACCTACAACATAGCTTGTCGCTCAAACACGTCATCCATTTTTTTTTTTTTGTCTCCACCACTTTTAGACTACCAAAACCATAACTAAATCCAATTCTCTATTCAAATGATTTGAGTGAGCCGATATAGATGACAAAATTTAAATAGATGAATGACTCCTTAATCGTAAATGGAGTATACTAGATTTCGGATGGTTTCCACTTTGGATAACATCTCAAAATGTTTTTTCATATCCTCCAAATGGGACCCACAAATAGTTTATAGGTTTTGTTAAATCAGTGAATAGCAAAGACATAGTGTCTCATTGCATAGTGCATCGTAACAAATCATAAATGCTACTCCAAATATCATGAGGTTACACCCTATTATGCATTGGATTTTTATGATTAAAAATAAAGAATAGTTTTAACACATGAACACAAAATGTACCCTTGCTACTCCAAATATCATGAGGTTACACTCTATTATGCATTGGATTTTTATGATTAAAAATAAAGAATAGTTTTAACACATGAACACAAAATGTACCCTTAGAAATCAATGGTGGAAAAACCTAGGAAGAAAATGAAGGATCAAGCCTTTCTTTTTTCTTATGAAATTTAAATTCACTTATTTTCTTATGAAATTTAAATTCACTTACTCTTTTGATCTATTTAACTATGGAACAATATGTCATTACAATAGGAATGAAATCGTTTTCTTCCTTTGTAGTGTAGTTTTTAACTTGTCATTGGTCATCTAGGGTTAGGTTTAGAGTTTTTGTATGCTCTAACTTTCAATTTTTCTCGTTGAATATGGAACAATATGTCATTACAATAGGAATGAAATTTTTTTCTTCCTTTGTAGTGTAGTTTTTAACTTGTCATTGGTCATCTAGGGTTAGGGTTAGGGTTTTTGTATGCTCCAAATTTCAATTTTATCGTTGAGTATGGATTGATGGCTCAAATTA
>ML791508.1:14204-25470 GCA_009831015.1 Picea engelmannii | reverse complement strand
GAAGATCATATTCACACACCATGTGCTCCATTCCAACTACATGTTCTAGCTCGTCTTGAAGCTTCTTCAACACTGGAGGGTTCCTCAACAATTCGAACATTGCACTGGAAACTATGGTGCTGACGTGAGTTTTATTCTCATTATATGGCCTAGCCAAGCCAAAATATTCTACCTTAGGGTTCAGAGAGTCATCTAACAAAATGTTATTGGCTTTGATATCTCGTTGAATTATCCGTAGTGGCCTCCTCGGGAAGGTAAGTGAGTCCACGTACGATGAAAATACAGATATTGTATCAAGTAGGCCAATCCATGTGTATCTGATATTTCTTTTCTATGTGGTGAATGAGTAGAAAGTGAAATTTTCAGTTTAGAAGAACAGACTTCTGTATACATAGTTACCTAATAAAGATTTATCAAGACTCTTGTTCGTGAAGTACTCATAGATCAATAGAGGATCATCTGCTTCTAGACAACATCCATTCAACTTTAGAAGGTTCCTATGTTACACTACATATATTACAACAACTTATTTTATGAACTCGTGTTTTCCTTGTCTAGGCTTAGAAGAGAGTTGTTTCATGGTAACCATTTCACCATCTCAAAGAGTGCCCTATTTTAATGCCATAATTCAGAATGACGATAGTCAGACAAAGTTTATAGAAAACAAAGAGACTATAGGAAGAAACAATAATTGTCAACATAATTCAGTTGTGATACACAAACTCTAGAGAA
Organism: Picea engelmannii; assembly: GCA_009831015.1. Taxonomy (NCBI): domain Eukaryota; kingdom Viridiplantae; phylum Streptophyta; class Pinopsida; order Pinales; family Pinaceae; genus Picea; species Picea engelmannii. The sequence continues at coordinate 24,738 of ML791508.1, read as the reverse complement.
AATATAGACAATACAGGAAGAAATAATAACTTTCGACACAATTCAGTTGTAATACACAGTTTCAAAAAATAAAAATAAAAAGTGCAAATGATGGGTAGAGAATTAACACACCTTATAAACTGCACTATATCCTCCCTCGCCTAACTTATTCTCTCTACTAAAATCTCTTGTTGGAATTGTCATATCCGCATAACTGAAAATTTTCAGTTTTGAACATATATCGTTTATTGTTGAAAGAAAGAAGAAGTCATCATTGAGATAGAAACACATGTTTTGAGAAGATATATATCTAGTTCATTGAGGGTCCTACAATGACAACCTTCATATCTTTTTCAATCATTTCAATGGGTGCAACAATCTAGAAACATTCCACAAATGTCCACGGTCAGGGAAGGCCTTTGCACACAGAGTGTCTCATGTCCACATGTAGCACCACGCAGATCAAGGTAAGTCACAGAGTCTGATTGCAATCAAAGGTTGAGTTTGTTATGGATATAAAAGTGGTAGTTCTTAACTAATTAAATTTGAATATGAATTACTCATAAAATGTTTTCACTAATAATACAGAGATTTAAATAAAAATTTAAGAACCATCTGTACACACACTTCTCATCCCTTCACACCTCTACCATCGTGCTAACCATGGTAATGACAAACGGTCGATTTTTCTGTCTTGTGGCAACTCCTTTATCTGGGTCATTATAGCTTTACCGAGAGCTTCATATTAATGGTTGGGTGGGTAACGTGCCCCCTCAGTGCACGAAAATCCTTATCTCCACCTTTTCGAAGTGACAAGAAAAACAATAAATTATTTTTTATTTATTATCAAAAAATAAATTAATATTAAATCAATTAAATTAATTTTTTTAACTTATTTTTCATTTATTAAAAAAAAATTCCATTCTAAATAATTAAAATTGATACTAATAACTCTTAATATAATACTTTTAAATCTACTTTACCTTTTTTTTTTTGTGTGTGTCTGGAGGAATCAGCAACTAGTTGGGCACGTGCTCGCGTTACACGTGGTTGTGTTATCCAACCGCTACCACTATAACCTCCAAGTGTGCCCACGATGCCCCTTACGCGGCACACAAGGTAAGTCGGGGGGAATTGAACTCGAAACCTCATGGAACTTCATTTTCACGACACTTGCCAATTGAGCTGCCCCCCAGGGGCAAATCTACTTTACCTTTCAATCATATCTAATGCTCAATTAATTTCAATAACCTTTAATAATACTTTTAATACATAATTTTATTTTACCTCCCATCAAGTGCATAAACAAGTGGACATCATTAAATCTCAATATAATACTTTTAATACATAATTTCTTATATCCCCTGCAAAGTTAAATTTAATATGTCCTTCAAGACATCTTTTCGATATTTTAGATTCCACATCCTTGTTAAATTTAATATGTCCTTCAAGACATCTTTTCGATATTTTAGAGTCCACATCCTTGAATTCACTTGGGAATATTTTGCAATTGGGAAAAGTCTAGATGGTGAATATCGTCTTTTCATTTCCCTAGGAAAAAAATTGGTTATTTTTCATCTCCTTTGACTCACCACTCAAATCAAAGTATATTATATTGCATAAAACATCGAAGCAAATTACTAATTTTTGAAAAATCTAAATGTTTCAAATACATTTGACTTGAGTCTCGAGCATTACGTTATCTAAAAATGGAAAGAAAATAGTTTTTAAATCAAAATCTTTGGTTGTATATCAAATCGTTGGTGAGTTACATTTTCATAACTTTTATCCCCCTAATAAAATTTAAATTTAAATTTCACTTATGCCAACGGATAAATTACAATTCAAAGATTTGGAGTTCCATTTTGTTTAATAAAGAATTCTACAATATGTAGATATGTATATCCCTCAAGTGAAGTTATGAGTCACTCTAAAGTATAGCATTAGTAATTTTGGAAAGTGTAAATCGAAATTTTTAATATAAATATAAATGGAATTATTTAGTATAAATAATAATAAATCACAATAAAATGTAATCATATTAATGTATCTTTGGTATGCTTAAGTTAAATATAAATATTATGGAAATGTTTTTCTAAATTTAGTAGCCACAAAAATGTATAAATGTATATGATGATAAATAAGAGAGAAAGCACTCGAAACAAATTAGGCAATGAATTAACGTAATTATATTAATGTAACAATTTTTTGACAAATTTTACATTAATAAATTATAACAATAATAATAATAATTTGTTTTTAAGGTTATGCTCAAGCTAAACACCAAATTTGTGTATGCGACTTCCTTGTTTGTGGGACAAGGGACCCTCTCCATTAAGTGATTTGACTGCTAAAGTTTATAAAGGTATACATACCCTACCCCCTCTAACATGTGACCTCCAAGGAGGAAACACATATTCTTAACCATTGTAGTATAATAATTTTAAATAAATAAATAAAGTTTTTTAAAGCACATTGAGTAATGAATTAATGTGAGATTAAAGATCTCGGTGATAATTTCCCGGAAAATGTAAACAAGTCTAATAGTTAGACTTGTCATTGGAATTGGTATCCATAGTGCATGCCTTGAAGATGTGGCAGCACTATCTCATGGGTAAAAGATTTGAGTTGAGAATAGATCATAATGTTCTGAAGTATTTGTTTGGACAACCAAGTTTAAATGCCATACAAAGTAGGTGGTTGGAGTTCCTCAATATGTATGACTTTTACATTGATCATATCAGAAGAAAGGAGAACAAGGTGGATGGCACACTCAGCAAGAGGGTGCATGAGATGCATCATATAGCTATTAGCATGTACCAGTTAGATTTGTGCGACAAAATTTTAGAGGTTGTCAAATCAGATTTGCATTATATGGACATAAAGGAGACTTTACAACAAGGTATGTCACAGCTGAAATTTTAAGGTTATGAGTTAAGAGAGGATGGGATCCTCATGTATAGGCACATAGTCTATGTGCCAAGTGATTGGGAATTGAAAATTTTGATATTTTCGGAGATGCATAAGGTTCCTTACGTTGGACATCTGGACTACCAGAAAACTATTGTAATTTGTCACAGTTAAAACGCGATACTATTGGCCAGGTATGAAAAAGGAGGTTGATAATTGTATTTCCATGTGCCTTGAATGTCAAAAGTTCAAAGATGAGCATAGACATCCAAATGGATTGCTACAACCTTTTTCTATTCCTGAGGGGAAGTGGTAAGTTGTGACCATGAATTTCATTATGAAGTTGCCTAGAAATGCTAAGCAACATGATTCTATTATGGTGTTGGTGGACAAGCTTAATAAAGCTTCCCATTTTATTCCAGTGAAGTCAGTGCATAACGAAGCCAACATTGTTGAGATATACATCTGATAATTTTCTAAGCTACATGGTGTACCTAAGACAATTGTGTTTGACAAAGATTCCAAGTTCACGTTGAACTTTTGAAAAGGGTTATTCAAAGGATTTGGGACAAATCTGAACTTTATCACAACATATCACCCCGAAAAAGATGGTCAAACAAAAAGAGTAAATGGCGTAATTGGAGATATGCTTAGGATGTTTAAAGATGAGACCATTTGAGGCACTTTATGGTAGAAAGTGAAACACGTTAATGAGTTGGGATAACCAAATAGACCACACAATAGTTGGGCTAGATCTACTCCAGGAAAGGGAAGAGCAGATGGTAAATATAAGGTAGAATTTAAAGGCTTCTCAGGACAGGAAGAAAAGTTGCACAGATAAAGGTAGAACACATAGAGAGTTTAAAGTGGGAGATCATGTGTTTTTGAAAGTGAAAGCCAAACACAGTTCCTTGAAGTTGGGAAAGTGTTCTAAGTCGATAACGCGCTATTGTGGGCCATTTGAAATCCTAGACAGGATTGGTCATGTCGCATATATGTGTGCGTTGCCCACATCCTCATGTATTCATAATGTTTTCCATGTGTCATTGCTTAAAAATGTATGTAGTTGATGTTAATCATATTATTGATTGGAATATGATTCAGGTGGAGCGAAAAGGTGATTTTTGAGTGCAACCAATTTTCATATTGGATCAGAAAATAAACAACTCTAGGAGCGTGAGGATTCTATGTGAGCAGCGTATCCTCATCTTTATGAAGATTTTTAAAATTTTGTATGTACATGTATATATGATGCACTGAGGATAGTGAATTAATACGAGGGAGAGGAATGCAATGTCCCTGATCCAGATCCTTTGTAATTGTACATATAGGTTGGTGATACATTGGAACTAAGTTTTGATGTTACGTACACCTAAGAGTGTGCATATTCGACAGTGTGGTGCACACTTGGGTAAGTGTGTGGGAATGAACTAGAATGTGCACCAAGTCGAGTTATATATATATATATATATATATATATATATATATATATATATATATATATATATATATATATATATATGACTATACATGCATTGAGGCTGAAGAGCCTGTGTGATTATGATGATGGTGAGTTGGGACTTAGATAGGCTAGTGAGCCTGTCCATGTAAGTGTAAGCATACTCAAGTATTAATAATATTACATTGTTGCATGCAAACAGACTTGGATGAAAAGATGTGGGGGGATTGACTCCACCAGACAAGGGAAAAGGGGGTAAGACTTAAGTCCCAGGGAATATTTTATAATATTTCTAGGAAAGTGTAAAGTTATGGATATGTTTTATCCTAAGTTCCCGAGGGTTAGGGAATGGGTCACCGAGTGGCGTAAGCTACTTCTGAAGGTGAGAAGTGTCAAGAGTAAGGAATGTAATATATATTGTTGGCCTTAATGTATTTTGGGGGATGGTTATTCATTTTATCATAGGCAGAGGAGAAGGAACTCATTATGGGGATAATCATTTGAAGAGAATTCATTTTGGGATGATTATTCATTGTTTCAGGCTCTCGTGAGAAGAAGGGATTTGGGCAGTATGGAAAATATGATTATTACCTTATCTAATCAAAGAAGTTTGTAATGGGTTTATGTACTATAATAAGAGTCTTTCTATCGAAGAGGTGGGTTTTCACACCCATGAGCAGTCTCTCGGTGAGATATTTTTTGTTGGAGAGGCAGGTTGTCAGGCCTGTGAGCATACTCTCTAGGTGAGAGTGTTGCTAGGAATCGTTCTCTAGTGCGTCGGGAATTAGATGTAGGAATCAAATATTTTATGTCTAGCCTATTGCCAGTAAACCTAGAAGGGAAGTGGGGCAACCAAAGGATTGTTGATAATATAAGGGGCACACTTCCTTAGGTGTGATAGGTACATAGGGAATGAGAGATTGTAGGCTAGTTGCAACAGTGGGCACCTTGGAATGAGCAATTTTTTTGTGTATCAGACCTTATCTTGTTTCCAGGAACCCTTTTTCCCTAGTGGACTTAAGTCCCAACTCGAGGGTGCCTTGTTGCTAAAATATTATGAGCAACAAAGTCTATGGCTAGGAGGAATGTCTGAGTTATTCATGTAGATGACGACTTTCATAAAATATAAGTGTTCTTTATATGTTTCTCTCATTTTATATGTGCATATTTATCTATGTTTGATATGGTTAAATTCTTATATGTTGCCACATACAACTAATTCCTATTATTCAGTCTTATGTTGCTTGTGCATGTAAGTATGGTGCTTATAGCCTCTTTTTGTAGTTTTTCATGACTATGAAAAATGTTAATAGTTTTTCTGTAAGTTAACCTTTTGATTTTGGTATGAGCCTTCAGGGAATGTTTGAATGGTCATGCATGCAGAGAATACTCTATGTGCACCAAAGGCTAGAATTACTTGTGCACACTAGAAAACAGTATCCATGCACAAGGAAAGTAGTTTTGGTGTGTGACGCCAGAATGGTTGTGCACACAGTGGTGTTGTGTGATAAGTAATCTAGTGTGCATTTGTTTAATTTTTTTCCATTGTTATAAGTTGTGTGGCGCAATTCAATCTTGGGATGATCATGTTACTTCAAGTGATACTGCACAAAACTGTTATTAGAATAGAATTTGCGCAGTGGGTTTTTTGGGTAGCATTGTTCATTAGTAAGATGGATGATGTTAAAATATGTTTTGTCAGAGCATTGTTTGGGAGAAGTGTGTGTGACGTATCCTAACCTAGGAGGTTGGGGAAATTATAGATTGGTATCATAGAAAAGTCAGAGTCTTTTTGGAGTAGCATGGCCTAACCTGGGTTGTTGGGGATGTTACATGGAGAATGGGATCTGGGAATTTTCGAATACTCAAATCACTCCTCCAAAAAATGTGACGGAAATGGTTATCCATAATGAGAAGGATGTGAAATCCATACAAATAATTATAGATGGAGTGAAGGATCATTTGATCCCTCATTTATCAGGAAAGACAACTGCTAGGGACATGTGGGAGGATTTGAAGGGTTTATTTTAAAGAATGAAAATCATAAAATGGTCCTCAGAGAGAAGCTTAGAGACACACATATGAAAAGATAATACATGGTGACAACTTATCACATCCATATCCAATAGGTTCAAGATGAAATGGATGCATTTGGGGAGATTATGATTGATTTAGAATCAGTGAGGATGAAACTAAAAGGATTCACAAACCAGTTAGCATTGTTCATCAAAGGGATCATAACACGTGAGAACCTCCCTGATTGGACGAGGTTATGGGATGAATTAATTCAAGAATAACTTCGAGATGAAGAACTGGATGGAGGATGACATAAGAATGATGATGAGAACCTTGTTCTTTCCATCCAAGAAAATAAGGGAAAGTTCAAGAACATTTATAGTGGAGAGTCTACCTCTCAAGACAACAATAAGAAGGACATGGACAAATAAAAGTGCTTTTCATGTCACAAGTTTGGGAATTGTGTAGGGAAATGTCCAAACATGAAGAAGGGTGGAAATGAAACACAACTTGAGGTAGTTTCATTGGCAAAGACTCAAATGGATGATTTTTGCAAGATGTTTGAACAAACAGAGTGCTTACTTATTTACTAGACTTCCTTAGGCACCATATCAGATAGTGCATGGCTAATAGATAGTGGATCCACATGTCATATGACAGGAGCATGTGACTTGTTTGACAGATTCACAGAGTCAAACTCAGATTTGCATGTAGAACTTGGTATAAACACCAAGCATGCAATAATGGGATCTGGAAAAGTACCATTCAAGATGGATTCAAGAGGCGTGTTGAGAGTGATGGATGAGCTATGGGTTTTAGAAATCAAGAGGAGTGTGTTGTTAGTCTCAATGATTGAGAATAATTTCTTTGACGTACTATTCTAGGATGGACAAGTGTTGTTTGAGGCTAGAGGATCTAGCCCAGACACAACAACTTCTCTTGGAGTTAGAGAGATTAAGTTTTATAGGATAAATGGACAACTTATGTGAGCTATGGAAAGAAACAAAGTGACATAGAACAAGAAGTAGGTAGCCCCAAAGCTTGAGTATATCATAGGGAGTCAACCATTATATTCAGGTGGGAAGGAGTAGCATTCCAAGTCTATTGAGAAGGAGTCATGGTATGAGATGACCATGTAGGATCCTTAGGAGTAGAAGGCTTCTAGGAGCATGATCAGAGTGAAGTCTTTGAAGATGGGTCTGAGAGAGATGGAAGGGAGAGATTATGTTTTAGAGGGAGTGGAAAATCAAATGGATTGGAGAGAATCCATGGTAGCATATATGGTAGCGAATACAGAGCCACCTCCATGTGGGAGAAGTACCTCCATCACTAAGAGAAAGTGTTGGTGCATGGTAGCATTAAACAAGTACTTTCACATAGGATTGGTATCTATCATGTGGAAGTTGTCCGAAGTATTCTACCTCAATACTTTATTTTAATTTAAGTAATTTTTAAAGTAAAGTGATTTTATTAGTGAGTTTAGTTTTAATTAATGAATTTTTTAATTGTCATGAGTGAATTAAATAACAGTCATTCATCTCAAGTGAGGTGAGAAGTAATCTTAGTCGTCAATGAATTTGGATATTAGGGTTAGGTTATAAATCAACCTTATAAAAGAATGGGTAGGTTGAAGGAGAAAATACATTTCACACAGAAATAAAAAAAAAAGGAATTTTTCTAGTGTGAAGTCATTCAAGAGTGTAGAATCAATGAAGGAATTTTACTTACAAATTGTATGAGTAAGGAGATCTCATAGATTTGGTAAAGAGTATTTCACCCAAGTGTTGATGATGAGAGAGTTGGATCATGAAGGATTGTGATTCAAAGATATCTTGGATAGGTGGAGAATGAATTTGAACTATATATCTAGGCCAAAGGGGAGAGAGAGAGAGAGAGAGAGAGAGAGAGAGAGAGAGAGAGAGAGAGAGAGGCCTTTGCAGATAGTGTAGGTTTTCTTGTATGGATCGCACCGATAGCACATGTTTCAGTGTAACAATCACATTGATAGTGCAGAAAAGCACAAGTATCAAGAAAAAAGTCACATTGTTGTCATACAAGATTGTAGAACAGGTTTGGCAACATATCATCTAGTCAAGAGTTGATGAAGTTAGTCTCTTTTCTATTTGGGCAAATTTCCCAGTAAGGGATCCCTTGTAATATTTGAAGATATTTTAATGATAAGCTTAGTTGATGGGAAGAACATCTCTATGTATTTTTCACAAGGTTTTGGTTTCGTTATTTATGCTTCCACTGTAATTTTTAGTTGATAACTTAGTTATGACTTTATTCAATAAGTGATATATTTGGAAATAACTGTCCGGTGTTGGGTTGAGGGAAATTTCAACAAGGCAATATTCAACTTTCAAAACTCTTTAAAAGACTTGGAGGGGTTGTTGAGGTCTCAACTAGACCCAAGTTTATAACTTGGGGACCCCCAATTTTTCAAAATTTTATGTTAAGATTCATATTCAAAAATTCTTCTATCAACTTATCTTATCTTTGATAAATGACATTGAGTCACTGCGAGGATTTAACACACTGATTAATAGCTTTAACTTATTATTGAAAGAAAAATTGTGTTTTTCATCATGTATTAATATTGAGAAATTGCATGTTGATGGAATCTGACATATCCTTTGGTGACTATTTCACTTGCTTTTCTTATAAATGTTTTGATTGTGATTGCATCTTGTTTGCATAACCTTTTTGTGGCATAATATTCTGCTATATTTTTTATGCATTTGAATGATTAATGGTTTATGTGATTTTAAGGCTTTGCATTCTTTCATGACTTGGTTCATAGGTGTCCCTACTTTCTTTTCACAAGCAACATTGAAACACAAATCAAGAGCATGACCAGTCAACACGTGACATGAGATGGCATGAAGAGCTAGGTACTTTATTAACAAGAGGAAAAGAGATAATGGAACACACACATGGAAATGGAGTGAAGTGATGATGAATAGATATCCAAAGTATGTGACAATGATGTCAAGTTGCATCTAATAAATAAATATCATAACCATGCAGACCACATAATTGCACCACATGATTCAAGGTATCGATGATAGAAATGCAAAGATAAGCATGGCCATAATGGTGCATAAAGTGAAGAAACCAATAAAATGATTGAATTTGCACTCATGATTTTGGTTTCTAGCTTTGTTTAAGTATATTATATGCACTCCTAATCATTGGAAGTCTTATGAATAAGTTTTGGGTTTAAATGGCAGGGTTTGCCATGTTATCCCCATAACTGCATTTGGCACCTAGAGGCCTCCTTCATAGATTAAAATGATTTTTTTGTGAAAATATATCAACAACATAAAGCATCTGGATCAAATTATTCCATATTTTTGGGATGAAAGACACATATAAAATTTAATTCTAGTGAAGCAATATTCTACAAAAAATATGCACTTTATCCTTTGAGGGCCTTTTCCACACATTTGTGGTGATCTATTGAATTGAGTATTCAAATGATAGAAGAGAATACATGGAAAATTGTAGAGTATATAGACTCAATGCAATCAACACAATTAAATTCCAAGGATGTCATTATGTTAATGTTGATTATTTTTTTTTTTAATGTAAGTAAGCCAATTTGAGCTTCCTAGTTATGAAAGATGACCATATGGAGTCCAAATAAGGCATCTGACCAGTTGTTGGAAATTTATCAATTTATTCTACACTTAGAATTTAAAAATAATTTCATCCATTCAATCTCATACAAAAGAGTTATGGATTTATTAAGGCCAAAACCCAAGGGGTCATAATGCCATTCAATTTAACTCACTTTAATGGCTTGATGGGCTCCTTCAAGGTTTTATTTTATCCTAATAATTCTTGTGAAGAATTTTGATAAGTAAAAAGGGTCAATAACCAAGTTCCAAGGATTTTTTCAAAGTATGAAGAGTTATGAATCCATTGGAACATGAATCACCTCTGATGACTATCGATGCGTTGGTGGGCCATAATATCATCGAATGATAAACATAATTCCATGTTTACACTGGTTTGATATGTTTGGAAACACGTAATGAAAATTACCCTTTGAAAACCAATTATAAGTTTTTCTTTTCTCTACAAATAGTTTTGTTGAGTGAAAGACTAAATTGTTCTTTTGGGAAGTTTGTTGGCTTCCCAAGAGAACAATTTTCCCATGAAGGG
>ML791508.1:0-11629 GCA_009831015.1 Picea engelmannii | reverse complement strand
CATTTATGATTAAGCATTCATTCATATAATTAAAATTTATTATCTTTATCATGTCACTCAAATCACTTGAATGGAGAATTAGATTTAGTTATGGTTTCAGTAGTCGAAAAGTGGTGAAGACAAATTGGATTTGTTTTGGATGATCTGTTTGAAAGATAAGCTATGAACTATGTAGGTCAAGTAAATGGTGTTGATATGCACATTTTAAGGTGTGTCAAAATCACTAAGACGGAGAAATTGTCCTCTAAAGACCAACGAAAAATCTGCCATACCCCTACTAGGACCTTATGTCAACCATGCACATTGATTTTTTGTTCTTGTAGTAGTCACATGATTTCCTTGAGGAGGAAGAGGATGAAAAATTATTGTAGAGAATGAAACGCAATGGAAACCACCCAGAAAGTGTTAACTATGTTGGTTGTTTGTATGATAACCATGTAGGTTAAACAATAAATATACATACATACATACATACATACATACATACATACATACATACATACACACATACATACATACATACATACATATATATATATATATATATATATATATATATATATATATATATATATATATATCACCAACAAGATTTTATGGTAATAGCACAAACTACTCAAGTAACTAGGGTGCTATATGTTGGGTAGACAAGAGGGAAATTGCATTTAATAATGTGAAGTACATATTGTGGTAAAATGTGATAATGTGCCTTGTGGCACTGGTAAGTGTTGACATGATACTCTACTATGCTTGTGATGTTTTTATAGAGCATAAAACCTTTGAGGAACCCCAAGTAGCCTACTTTGTGTTAGTTTGTTTTGTCATCTTGTTGTGCGCGCACAACAAGCTCCCAATTTTATTGTTTTAGCATCTCTCCAAGACAAGAAATTGGTCCCCGCTTCAATTCTTCCTACTAGGAACCTCGCCCTCTCTCTATCATGCAAAAAGCTAATCTCGGATCTTCCTCCGACTCTTCCTTCCTTATCATTTCCAGATCCTCATTAGATAACTTCTACCCAATGATCCACACTTCGATGAGTCCCCTCTTCCTACGTTGATACATAGTGTACTGACGCACGCATAATTCTTCCACATTTACATTGACACTCCATTTATTTTCTCATCAGTACATTGTCCACATCCCTTTGAACTTGGTTGACGCACCATATTGCTTCTTCCAAACCTCACTAATCCACATATCCATAATTGGTAAAGTTCACATGATCAATGCAGTCTCACTGATATTGGTCATATGATTATTTTCGTCATGTGCATGCCTTTCACTAGTTGATTCCCTCCCACTCGTTTCATTGCACAACATTTCTACAACATCTCTCTCTTTTGATTCATTGCATTTCATATCGACCAAGTTCACCTCTTCATCCTCGATGCACTTCCTATTGATAATTTTCCCTCTCTTGTCCTCGATACGTCAACTGAAGGACGTCGACCCCTCATTGTCGCCAATCTCATCGAATATGATCTTCTCCCTCTCGCCAAAAATGACTAGCTCAACATGGCCCACTTTCTCCTTAAGGCTTATCTCATCCCCCTCTCAGATCGAATCCTTTCTTGTTGCGCTAATTAGTGAATCTCCTTACATTCTTAATGACCAAAATCTCCACTCCTATCTAGACAATTGGTCATTGATTTCCTATCTCACCTAATCCACTTTAGACTGAATTCATAATCAAGTTTTTCTGTGTCTCCAATAGCTCGCATTCACGTACCCATATTTTTTATTTGTGCCTCTTGATTTTATGACTAACCATGAGCACGAAAGTGTCATATATCATTAGATAGGTTAATTGAAGCATATGTAGGTCTTGAGCTGGCTTGAAAATGCATCTTGAAGGAAAATCGATCACCCTAGCTCTAAAACTGTGTTAAGCACCTAAAATGTCAATTGGTTGTTTATAATTATATGTTATTGACCCATCACCTTAGTGTCAATGGAACTAAGAGCCTAAATAGCATAGATGACATGGGAACTTATGGAATTGAATTTTGACAAAGAAATAGCAAGGACAATGTCCAAACTTTCATTCAAAAAAGCCTTTGCTCACAATTTTGGGTACTGGACAAAGTGTATTCACTCCTTAAGAAGTATATTTGTATGGATTATATGATTAATATTCCAACTCAACTGAAGGTATCAAAATACGATGTCAATAAGTGTCAAAATGATCGCTAATTATTTCCCGCCAAGCATGCCTTGCTAACCGTGGCCATCATTAAACATGGATCCACTCAAATGTCTAAATAAAATGTTTAGTTACCTTGATAAAAGCATCTCCCTATTATCTCCACGTTGTAGAAAATGGAACCTCAATCAGACATCATATGAGAAAGTTATGGGATTTCAAACTCAATCTCTCATTGTCTCTTACTCATATGACACTTAGAAAAATATCCAACTTTGCTTTCCTAGGAAGGAGAGTTTTCCTTCAACACCTCCAAAATTTTGGAGGAGTTCCCATCAAATCCTATGATGAAAATCATAGGATTTAATGTTGACTCCTGTTATGAAAATCAAAGGAGTTCCCATCAACCCCTCTAATGGAAAAGAAGAGGAGTTAATGTTAAATCCTCCAATGAAAAGTCAAAGGAGTTAGTGTTGAATCCTCCAATTGAAAGTAGGAGGAGTTAGTATTAACTCCTCTGATGGAAAATCGAGGCATTTAGCATCAACTCCTCTGATGGAAAGTTGGAGGATTTATATCTTTATTTATATCATTCTTTATTTCATTGGAAATAAATTCTTGAGATATAAAAATTCCTAGTTATATGATTTGAGAAATTTGTAACCTATGGCATACGTATTTTTGTATTACCATATGACTTGTTAACATCCTCGAAGAACACCACACCTCAACTGTGAGAAGAGAAACCATGAATCAAAATAAGGAAAGTTTGTACAAAGTATTGATTACTTATATTCAGTTTTATGGGTTCAAATGCATGTTTTAATAGTTTATTTAAGTATCCCTCTGAGGCCACTCATCTGCAATATGTTGAATGGTGCTAGGTATTGATGTTGAGAAGAGGACGCACTCAACATCCTTACAATGTGATCCACATCCAACGACAGTGGAACATTAAGGAAAACATCAATTTTCATAGAAACGAGAAGTAGAAAAAGGAATCTGATTCAAATGGTTGAAGAGAAGGTTTGAACCCCATGATGATCGATTTCCAAGCTTGTATGACCAATATGTTCCAATGTCCAAAATAGTTATTACAATGGATCAAAGGAACTATAGTCGAAATCCATGATGGCCCACCAGTGTTAGAGGACACATTTGAAATGTAATATTGTCTTCTCCCTCTCATCATTACAAAGACAATAAAGACGAAATTTGGAAAGTAAAAAGGTCATGGGGGGAAAGTGAAATGCTAAGGGTAACATTGAACCTCATTGAATACTAAAATTGTACACAAAGAAGGGGCTTTTGGCTCTTCAAAAATTGTACACTTCTAAACTACTTTGGGAATACAGTGTCAACTAAAATTGTAGATTTTTCATTAGAGTTTTCATGTACTATTGTTGAAACTGTTAATATGGAGAATCCCTCATGACCAACTTTTGATAGAGATAAGGACTCACATGTGTTGGTGTTTTGTTGCAAACTATTTCAATAAGATTGTTTGATGTTCACACAGGCTATAAGAGCATGTTTGTTTATGGACTATTATGATGAAATATATGTCTTCTTGCATGTCCTGAGTGAATGATTTATGAATGTATTCAGACACATGACTTAGACTATTCTAGTCATAGACTTGTATGCTTGTGTTTCTAACTATGTGCCTTCATGATAGCTATATTATTGGGGTTTATGCATATTTTAATTTCATTACAACTCATTTTTTTACTATATTTTTCTCCTAGCTAGGATAGGGTAGATTAGGATTATATTAGATTCCTACATTTACATAGTCTTCATATCCATCTTGCGTTTGCATAACCATCCATCACTCACCTTCATCAGTGGATGGGGACACAACTGGTAAAATCAAACCAATAATGGTTGTCGGGCCAAAATCCAGATGGGTTCCCTATTCCAAATGGTGAGAGGTCTAATTGAGACTTCTTACCAGGGAGAACCCCTTATATTATCGAGTGAATTCATACTCATTAATAGAATTTTCACTAGAAGGAGGGTCTAATGACAACCCTTCCCATGGCGAGTTATTTCACTTAACTTTTAACCAGCCCATGGCTCCTCTTCATACCTCTATATGGGATGACCCTTTAAGTCTTTCAATATCCACTGAGGGAATTCTAGTTAAGACAATTAATCTCTTGTCAAACACAAAATTTGATGGTGAAGGGCATGTCTCTACATTTAGGCATCTCAAATGATTTGAAATCACTTGAAAAAACCTTAATATTGTTCAAAACAATGAAACGTGTTGACTATTCGTTCTCACATTCGAAGGATGAATTAAATATTGGTTTAGGACCTTGCCAATGAAATCAATTCATAGTTGGAAACAACATATGGATATATTTCTCGCTCATGAAAAATATTTTTATGACAAACGTTTTGATGAACTTGCAAAAATCTATAGGCTTAGAAACAAATACATGGACGAAATCTTTTAGATTCATGCAGATTTATTGTAGAATTCTTGAAAGTGGTGAACCCTCAAGACAAGAAATATTGAATTGGTTTTCATACCTAGTTTCTATTTCTCAAGGGTGTGATATTGATGAGCAATACATCTCCCATCCACAAGATTTGGATCTAACCACGAAAGATAGGGGTACACAATATATAACCCATACTCTAACAAAACTATGGGGGAATCCTTATCAGAAATATTACACCCCTTAGCCCCAAAGTATGAACCATTCAATGATTCCCCTAAAAAAAATCATGAACATAATTTGTTCTGTAATGAACCCCTCATTGAAACAATCCCATCATTTTCAAAGTTTGAATATTTTCATTTCCTTTATACAAATTTGTTTGGCATTGATCACTCATAGGAGTAGCCATCTGTTGATCATACAACACAATATTCATAGTACTCCCTTAGCAATGAAACTTTGAATGATATACCAGATCAAGAAGAGTGTCTAGCCTTGATCAATCAAACACTCATCCTTAATAATACTTCATCCAGAATGCATCACATTGAAATCTCTTTGCAATTCAAATTTGTGGAACATGGTGAATCACAATCTGATTTTGATGTCCCTATTTTTGAGGACTACTTTTATGTTCTAGAATTGAAAGTGAACACTAATTTATCATTCATTGGTCCTGCACAATCTCAAATCTCTGACCTCGATGTACAAATGTTAACAAAAAAAAATACAAAGTGTATAGAGTATAACGATTTCTCGGATATCCATAAAGAGATCATGTCAAACGAACAAACTATCACAATGACAAATACAAGAAACATTGAGTTGAACTAGGAAATGGTATCATCTCAATATAATCTAGAATTAAATCCTAATCCTCAGGGAAAGATGCCTCATTCACTCTTGGATTCTATTTTAATTCTCCAACACTCTTCATGTGATTTAATTAATGTTATAGGAGAATATCTGGAGTCACATTTTTCTTAATGTTTCCATTGAACAATCAAATATCAGATCTACCCTCATCATATGGAGTATATGAATTTTGAATCCAGGGATATCTGCATCGATAATGAAGTACTCTAATTTCAACCGATGATTATGTCAAGTGCTTATTGTCTTACTTCTTCCGCTGGGATGAGAAATACCACCTACTCTGAGACTCCCTTAAAAAGTACATTGCATGAAAATTTTAGTCATGAGCCTCATCAAGTATGTATATCATTATTACTTTCCTTCCAACAATCATATAATGATCATTTTAAATTTTTCGATAGAATTGAATCTTGGTTGGAGGAATCCTACACGAACACACTTACCATGAACAATATCACTGTCAAATTTGACTTGTTGATTGGAAACTTGCTTCAATTGACTCTTCCAGTATTTCAACCCTCACTGCTTCATTCTATACAATTGGCCTTCAATGAATATGTGATCACAGGTTTGGATTTTCTTGATTGGATACACTAGCACTATGCTTACACCTAGCCTTCTTTTAGCCAGTGTAGGGTAGGTTAGGAATAGGATTAGCATAGTTAGATTACTTTTTTTTTCTCCCTGCAGAGCTTATATGTTTTCCTTTGTTTTCATTTGAATGACATAGATCTGAAATTCTCTTTGTTTCTTCAATAAAGACCACTAATTGATGATTAGTTTAGTTTGTAGCTTGTGATGGTTGATTTAGTTTAAATTTATTTTCATTAAATATTTTTTTATTTTCGTTTGATGCTTTTGGTTTTATCTGACTAAAATCTTGGATTAACCTTGGTTTCCATCCATCTTCATGAGGAAACCATGTGCAGGAATTCTCTAAGAGTTTTGAATTGAAAAATTCACTTGTTTCAGCAACATTTACTCTGACGTTGAGAGTTAGATAACATGTTACCCAAATAAAATGAAAGGATACCTGTTGAGGAATACTTGACAAATGGAACAAGACAAGAACTGTGCTTAGACAATTACATGGTATGTTCACAACCTTACTTAGAATGGTTTTTTGTCGAGTAGAATCCACTAAAGTGTTTGTTTCTCTATAAGAGAGGGTATGCCTAACACCTTATGGTGCATTTACCCTTTTCCCAGTCTTAAAATATGTTTTCAATCATGGGGAAGGTAATGGTATACTTTGCATTTAACAGTCGCCTCAAGGAACAAAGTATCAAGTTTAAGTCTCCATTTGATCTACCTTAAGTGAGATCCAGTCTCAGGGAGATTGATCAATCAAATGAATCTTACACGCACTTTTTCAAGAGAAGAATATGTGATCGTTACAACCAAAATAATTTTCTTCCCAAAATGAGAGATTGCATCAAGACAAACCAATACTCAATCTCAAATATTCTCTTTCTCCTCACAAATGGAACATGTAATTCTCTTGGTTTGATCTCAAGCATCCAAACATATTTTGATCACTTTTTTCATATTAATGTAGTGAATATTTTTAGAAATGTTTTCTGGAGTTTGATCATGGAAAGTTATATCCACTTGAAAAGAAGGACAATATTTGAGGGAGACACTCATCTTCATAAGATTGGAATTGATTATGAAACATCACAATTGTGGTTAACTAATCTTATCACTCTATAACATCAGTTCTAGGGATAGAAGAAGTGAATATCTCACAAGGCCAAATCAAAGAAATCTTATGGACAACAAAGAAAAATCCTAACCAAACCTGTCCCACTAAAGCACATGGTTGCACAATGGAGCTGGAAATATTTAGAAAATCATGATGAGAGGTGTAATTATCAACCAACACTAGCAGTGAAACCCTTCTGAATGAATTAATATGCATATGAGATTTCACATGTATTAGTTGTTTCAGGAGGTTGCAAACTTCTAGTTGGTTGAAATGTGTGAATATCCTTGAAGTTACTCGAAACACTCAATTTGTGATTTCTTTATCAGTCCACTTTATTTCCTGATTGCATATTGTTGATAATCATTCATCTAAAAGGTTTAATTTTTCAGTTGCAGCAAGGAATTTGATCGATTTCATCTCTAATCCTGAATGCATCATCTCTTCTCTTCCCTTATTTATCATTTTTTCCCCCAAAATCAATTCATCTCTTAAAATTTTTTGTCTTATGATATCTGATTATAGTTTAATGACACACAGACCTCTTACCTTTTTTTGTCCTCTCACAAGCAACATTTTCACACTGGAAAAGCCACAAATAAGCTTGCATCTCTTTACTAGTTCATGAGCGGACTTAAGGGGTCTTTTTTTGAACATGAATTAGAACTATCTCGGGATATTATGATAGTTTTTAAACCATGACTGAGAATAGTGGTTAATCAATGGTCATCCTTGCATATTGACTGGTGATCAGATCTTATGTAACGAAGGAACCATCCACACACTAAGTAGCTTCTCCCGTGAAAGGTGAAGTGTAAAAGTCTAAAGGATGGAAACCAAAAGGGATATCTCTATGTAGCCAAGTGCAACAAATGTACAAATAAATCTCAAAAGATGGAAGTCATCCCCTATCAAGGTAAAAATGCCACCTCTTTCCCCATTCACCAAATTCTAAGCATGCACTAAATAATCTAGGAAGAAATGGAAAGAAAAGTTTGACCAGACTAGGGGACATGAAAATATCTTCATTGGGGCTATGGACACTTGCTAGAAGTAGAGAAAGTTCTACGATGTCGTGGTGAAGCCATCGGGGATATGGACTCTCGCGATAAATGGAGCAACACTTGCGATATATCTATATACATAGCCAATGAAAATTATTTATTTATCCCAAATATGTATCAACCCCAAGATGAAGATACCAACCTGGATCGCCAACACAGCTTAAGTAAATAAACATCATCATAACTCATCATCTACTTATAGCATAAGATATCCACTAACCTATATGCAAGCATCACCAATCATCCCACGACGATGAAATATTTCATGTAATTGTTGAGCATTATTTCTAGTATTCTTTATCTTAAAAGTAATTATATGTCCTTCTACATTTTCTACTTATCAGTTAGGAAATAATAATAGAGATTATGGTTTCACCCAGTGTATCTCCTTTTTTTGTGCGTGCACAATAACCTCCCAATTTTCTTGTCTCAACGTCTCTACAAGACAAGAAATTGCCCCCCCTTCAATTCTTCCTACTAAGATCGTTTCCCTCTCTCTATTGTGCAAACAACTAATCCTGGATCTTCCCTCGACTCTTCCCAACTTATCATTTCCAGTTCCTCCTCATATCACTTCTACCTGAAAATCCACACTTCTGTGAGTTCCCTCTTTCTGCGTTGATACATAGCATACTGACATGTGCATCCTTCTTCAACCTTGCATTGATATGCCATTGATTTTCTCATCAGTACATCATCCACTTCCCTTTGAACTTGGTTGATGCATCATCGTGCTTCTGCCAAACCTATCTGACCCACATATTCATCATGGATGAACTTTGCATGAACAATGTCATCTCACTAATATTGATCACATGATTATATTCATTGTGTGCATTCATTTTACCAGTGGATTCCCTTCCACTCGTGTCATTGTACTACATTTTAGCAACATCCCTCTCTTTCAATTCATTGCACTTCATATCGACCAGGTTCTCCTCTTCATCTCTGATGCACTGCCTGTTGATATGTTTCCCTCTCATGTCCCCTATATGTTAGTTGAAGGATGTCAACCCCCCATTTTCGCCAAGTGCATAGAATATGATCTTCTCCCTCTCGCCAAAAATGACTAGATTAGCGTGGCCCACTTTTGTATTGAGGATTATCTCATCCCCCTCTAAGCTCGGATCCCATCTTATTTCACTCATCAATGAATCTCCTTACATCATTAATGACCAAACTCTCCACCCCTATCTATAAATCTAGTCATTGATTACCTATCTCACCCGATCCACTCCAAACTGCATTCATAATCAATTTTGTTCGTGTCGCCAATAGCTTGCATTCGCATACCAGATCATGTTTTTTATTTGTGACTCTTGATTTTATGACTAGCCATGATCATGAAAGTGTTGTATATCATAATATAGGTTAAATGAAGAATATGTAGGTCTTGTGATGGCTCAGAAATGCATCTTGAAGGAAAATCAGTGACCTTGACTCCAAAACTATGTTAAGCACCTTGAATGTCAATTGGTTGTTTATAATTTTATGCTATTGACACATCACCTCAGTTTTAATGGATGAAATAAGATCCTATATAGCATATATGACATAAGAACTTATGAAATCAAATTATGATAAAGCAATAGCAAGGATGGTGTCCAAAATTTCATTAAAAAGTGTCCTTCCTCACAATTTTCAGTTCTAGCCAAAGTGGATTTGTCACTCCCTAAATAGTCTAGTTGTATGGATTACACGATAAATATTCCAATGCAATTGATAGAATCAAAATCCGAGGTCTAAAAGTATCAAAATGATCGCCAAGGATTTCCTACCAAGATATCCTTGCTAACCATGGCCATCATTAAATATGGATCCACTCAAGTGTCTAAATAAGATGTTCAATTACCTTGATACAAGATTTTGTTGGTTATGGAGCTTGATTATCTTCTTGATTCATAGGTATTTGTTTTCAGTCGTGTTTATGCCCCATCAAGACTATACACCCTGCAATATTTTACACCCCTCCAAGTAGGGGGGTTGCGGGGGGGGATTTCCCCCACTACGGGGTCCAGGAGGCTCATCCCCCTGGCTGGGTGGCCCAGGGGCAAGTGGACCCCCGAAGGAAACAATTCCTTGTAAATATATATTGTAATTTCATAGTAAATGTGGACCGTTCATTATAAGGTTGCAGATCTGACGGTAGAAGCTATGTTAGGGTTTTTTTCCCTAGAAGGAAACCCTCTTTTATGAGGGAATTGTATTGTGGTTGTGTACCATTGTGAATATTGTATTCTAAGAAAGGATATTGTGAGAGAAACAAGAGTAAGTTACAACATGTGTGTTGTAGGTTGTATCCCTTCATTTTTTTGTATAATAAAAGAAAGGACCTGGAAATTTCTCCAGTGGACATAGCCCACACTAGGTGAACCATGTATATCTATGTCTCTATTGTATTGTGTATCTTTTGTGTTCTTTTTCCACATTTGTTTTATTTTTTTTCTCCTACTTTTATAAAAATTGGTATCAGAGCGAAAGGTAACTCGCAAGAAAAGAGGGTTCTTGGCTCAAGTGGGAGAAATGGCGGAAGATGGAAATTTTAGGGTCGAGAAATGTAATGACCAAAACTACTAGTTATGGAAGATGCAGATGGAATATTATTTATATCAGAAGGATCTATTCCTTCCATTGGGAGGAATAGTAAAGAATCCAGCGGGAATGAAGGATGAAAAATAGGAGGCTCTTGATAGAGAGGCACTAGGAACAATATGGTTAAACCTAGCAGCATCAGTGGCTTTCAATATTTCGAAATAAAAGACAATATGAAGATCCTTAATATGAAGATGTTAGAAGGTGGGTCTATTGCAGATCATTTAAATGAATTTAATACGGTTACTAATCAGCTAAGTTATGTAAAAGTGGACTTTGATGATGAGGTTAGGGATCTTATAATACTGTGCTCATTGCTAGAAAGTTGGAACAGCTTGGTCATGGTTGTAAGTAACTTTGTCTCTAGTTCAAACACTTTAAAATTTGATGATGTTGTTGGTGTTATCATTAACAAGGAAATGTGATGGAAAAGCACAGGTGAGACACCAAGTAATGCATTAAACATGGAGAACACGGGAAGAAAAAAGGATAGAATAAAGGGCCCAGGGAACCACGAGAATTATAATAAGGGAAGTGTTGGATTACTGAGAGGGGGGGGTGAATCAGTAATAATGTAATTATAATCCTTTTTCTTCAAATGTTATATCAATGTAGAATTATTATCCAATAATGAGCAGTAATAAATAAACAATCACACACATGCACAGTACACTAATGTTTTACGTGGAAACCCAAAACGAGAGAAAACTATGGAATGCTTTTTCTTATATGTCTTGAAGAATTACATTCATTGGAAGCACCAACTTCCTTTGTTTTCCAGCTGCAACTGGAAGG
>ML791507.1:1193248-1215368 GCA_009831015.1 Picea engelmannii | reverse complement strand
TAACATGGTAACAGCATAGCGTTGAAGGGTTAGATATCATGCCAGCTTTTTGTTTTCCAACTATGAATGATTATACAGCACAAAATGAGTTATTAAACCATACATACCTTCTCCCTAGACTTCACCCACTACCACTGCACCTGTGGAATCTGCATCAGTTGGATTGTTTGGGATTGCCTTGATTTCGCACCCACTTAACCCAAAAACACCAAATCAAAAAATCTGAAGAAGTCAACACAAATATCATGAGAAATAATAAACATAAACTGTTAATGTATTATAAAAATATTAAAGAGACCAAAAATCATAAACTCTGAACAAGTGAAGTGAAAGGAGATCAATTGTATTCGAAATGAAAATGATAAATAGTAGAAAATAAGATAGACTAAGCCACACATACACCTCTGGAATATAGCATCAACTGGGCTGTTTGGGACTGCCTTGATTTCCCTACCCACCGAGGCAAACAAAAACAAAACCAAAAAAATCTTATAAGAAATCTTTACAAGACTACAAAAATTTCAAGAGAAACATTAAAAACAGACTGTGATATATTATAAAAATGTTAAAGAGAGATCAATTGTATTTGAAATGAAAATGACTCCGTGGGTTTTGCACGGAAAGATGACTCGCTCTCTACCCTCCACCTTCCTTTACCTACATTCCTACATTATTCCTACATTGCCTCTAGATTTTTAAAAACATACATAATATAATTATTTTTAAAAACACAAATTAAATAATTATGCAGCCGAAAATTAAATTAGTTATTATGAGAGATCTTGAAAAGACAGCAAAAATTTCACGATAAATATGAAGCATGTGCTATAATATATTTAAAAAAAAATTAAAAAATCAAAAATAAACCCTAAATAGATAAGAGGGAGGAAATCACATGATTATCTATAATAAGAATGAATACATGGAAATTGGGTTTTCCAACCAAAAAAACTCATCCTCTGCCCCTCTCACACACGGACTTTCAACAGCTACTCCACCTTTCCCTTTCCCTGCTATATATTCATGTAACAAATTGAAAATGAATTAAAATCAAATCATGCGTACCTTAATAGCCTTCAACTGCACCCACTGTATCTGCGGAATCTGCATCAACTTGGCTGCTTGGGCTTTCTTAATTTCTCACCCATTAAACCCAAAAAAAAAAAACTACAAAGAAAGGTAAAATATAAAAAAGCACACCGAAAAGATAAGATACCAGACCCAGAAATAAGCATGGCCATGCTGAAAATGCAAAGAAAACTAACAACCAAAGCCAAAAAAAACACAGAAGCCGATGGCAACAGCAAAAAGAAACGCACAGAAAAACACAATACACATATAATCTAACTCTGCTCCGCGTCCATGGCCAACCAAGGACACCATCCCATCCAGTCTTCCCTTTCCGGCGCTCCTCTCCCGCCCAAGCGCTCCGGCCACCCTCGCCTCCATGGCAATTAATGAATGCTCGTCTGCTGCCCAGCCCTCCATCAACACGTTGACGGCAATTAATGAATGAATAAGAGTTAGGGCGAGTTAGGCGACTATATATCTATTTTTTTTATTATGTGTTTTTGGGATTTTATGGTCTTTTTTTAAATAGAGCCGTTATCCCTGTTGTGATATATTACGCTGCTGCTGTCATCATTTAAAGAACAACAATACGACCCATCCATCCATTATCAAATTTGAACAACGATACGACCCATCCATCCATTATTATGGTTCAACTTAACGACCCATCCATCCATTATCAAATTTGAACAACGATAGAACGATATTATGGTTCAACTTAAATTATAGTTTGTTCGTGAATTCTTCATTTCTAATTTTGGGTCTGGAGCAAGCACCTTAATAAAATTTAAAACGCATCATAAAAATAAAAATAGTTTAAATCTGTGTTTTGAATTATTTTTATCGAACATTTGTATATGGTTAGTGTCAAATATTCTTATAAAAAGTATTAAATCTCTTTCCTAATTTTCAAAATGCAAAATAATTTTTTTACGAATTTAAAATTGTGTAAAATTGTTAAGGATATTGTTCCACCATCTAAAGCTTTTAGGTCATGGTAAAATTCTAGTAATGCTTGAAATTTCTATTTGATTCGTATAAGATTTATGGCTAAAAATAAGGTCCATTTGCCACAAGATTAGTTTACTCCTACAAATACTTTAGGCAAGCCTTAAACACCAAATGGACTTGCCATAAATGCTTGCCCTAGAGCCCTGATATTGCATCAAGGTTGCAAGGAAAGCATTTATGGCAAGTTTGCATGGAGCTTAAAGCTTGCCCAAAATCTTGTATATATGTCATTAATTGTACTAGGAGATGGATTACAACAAAAAAATTTAGCAAGATTGACTAAGAAGTTTACTAACTGGAACAAAAACTACCTTCAAGTCATTAAGCTTGTGCATGGTCTAAGTATGGAGAGAGCATGAAGACATCGCTTGTGCATATCATAAAAGGAAGTTATCACCACCATAACTTGTGCCCAACATGGAGGAGAAGAAACTAGAATTAAATATCACAAGGAGAGTATAAAAAAATGAAAACCTTGGCATTGTTCGAGTGTAATATCCTTTCTCATATGTGTAATATCCTTACTCGTATGCACCTAAGTAATTACTTAAATGGGAAGATACATTTGAAGATGTCACTTTAACACTTAAACATGGAGTTGTGAATGAGAATCAAATATTAGTTTTTGTACCTTGCCTCGTCCCTTTACTAATGCACCAATAGTAGTTGTTGAAAATAAGAAATAAAATATTTGTCTAAGTATTCCTCCCATGTCTTTAGAGGACATTCTAGTGCTTACTTTTATGGTCATTGATATGTGTGGCATATTCACTTGAAAAAAAAAAAAACTAAGGTTTCATAAAATCCCTTAAATAAAAGTACTCTTAGCATGTAGGTGAGTCAAGGTTTGGTTGCAATTGTATGAGAGAAAAATCAATATGCATTTGACTAAGTTGTTGAGTAATATAAAGAAGTCAAGATTCCAACTATTCAAACCCAAAATGGTATAGCTACTTGTATGCAATTCAAATAGCAAAATATCAACACATAGAAGAGAATTTGCATTTGAAGAATGGAACAATCAATCCTCATATTAATAGGTTGTTAAGTAATAGAGGGGAGCCAAGATTTCAACCATTCAAAACCAAAAGTGGTAAAGTTGCTTCTCGACAATTGAAAGGTAAAAACATCAACATGCAAAAGAGCTTTGATAAATGAAGGTCACATTGTACTTTAACATATTTTGCAATGGTATTCCAATTGTTGTTTGGATCTTATTTTATTGAACTGGTTGTTGTTAATGTTGTTGGGCATTTGGTTGGTTTTATGCAAATAGGTTCCAAATTTGAATCACCTTGGGTTAGGTGCATTATTCTACACTGTCAATTTTACTAGGGATGCCATCAACAAATCTGAGAAAGCATTTCTTCATTCATTTGGGGATTATCGACCAATTTCCTGTTGCAACATGATATACAAACTAATTTCAAAAGTGATTGTGAAGCGCTTGAAACCTTTGTTGAGTGAATTCATAGGAGAAGAACAATTCAGTTTCCTACAAAATAGGCAGATACATGATGCACTGGCAGGAGACTTTCCACTTAGTAAAAACAAAGAATTTAAAAGCGACAATTCTGAAATTGTACATTTCCAAAACCTATGACAAAGTCAGCTGGACTTTCCTCAGACCGATATTGATCCGAATGGGTTTAAAATTAAGATTGGTGAACTAGCTTATGGGATGTCTGCAGAGCGCTTCATTTGTCATCTTGATTAATGAAGTGCCATCTTATTTCTTTAAAGCCTCACAAGGTCTCAAACAAGGTTGTATGTTGTCCCCCTTTTGTTTTTTATCATTACGGAAGCCCTAAGCAGGTTGTTGAAGGAAGGAGGTAATGTGTCAAATAGGGAGAAGGTAATGCATCTTCAATTTGTGGATGATATTTTCTGCAGTGTAAAGGGTACTTTTCGCGATGCAAGGGCTACGAGCATGTCCATAAACTTGGACAAATCTTGCATCATCTTAAACAATTGCTTGGAACTAGAATCCAATTTGATTTTGTCTCTCCTTCCTGCTCCAGTAAAACCTCTAGACAAAGGTTTTAAATATCTAGGATTTTACCTTAAACCCACCATTTATAGAAAAAGGATTGGGATTGGCTCATTCAAAAAATAGAAGCCAAAATAGCAATATGGGTAAATCGGATTTTATCCAGAGGGGGGCAGACTAGTATTACTAAAAACAATACTCCAAGGAATTCCAGTGCACTGGAATTCAATAGAGGCTATACCTAAGGCAATTTTAACCAAAATATGGAAACTGAGCTTCTAATCCCTGTGGTTGGGTAAAAAAAAAAAGGACCACACCCCGCCAAATGGCCTGTGACCGTATGCCCAAAAGAGGATGGAGGATGAAGGATAAAAGAAATGCAAATTCTTGCCAAAGCCCTTGCAGGAAGAAATTTTTGGAGATTAACTATGGGAGAATTGTTGTGGATCCATGTAATATCCTCCAAATACTTCCCAAATATGTCCATAAGTGACTAGTTATGTTATCCCCGTAAATATGCAAAAGGATCCATAGTATGGAAAGAACTAGTAATTGTGTTCCAGCTGGTGGGTAATTGGACACTTTGGAAGGTTGGAAACAGTAGAAGTATTTGAATCGGGAAGGACCCTTGGTTGGGAGCTGGTAATAGTTATGTCCTCTTCGCTCCCCTAATCCAATATTTAAGGGAACATTCAATTATAAGATTAAATGATGCAAACGTTGGATCCCCCCTGCCAAGTGGCCGAAATGGATTGATCACAGCGACATCCTTAGACCTTCTAGAGAATCTAGTAGAGGAATGGAACTCCTTTGTCAGCAAACTATGTGAAAATGTTATCTCGATTGAAGAAGAGACAGAGGATTCTCTGGTGTGATCGAAAAATCCAAAGAATGGATCTTTCGCTGCGAAATTAATCTACAATGCCTAGTTCAAAGAGAACTTTAACGGCCCAAAAACTTGGTGCTGGGGACTGCTATGGAAACTCATCATCCCACCAAGATGCAAAATCACACTTTGGTTAGCCTTAAATGACAAATTACTCACGTGGGAAAATGGAATCAAACGGGGATGGTGCAGACACAGATGGTGTTCTTTATGCATAGCTAATTATGAATCTTTGTCTCATTTATGTCCTTATGTAGCCTAGGTGTTCAAGCTAGTCAAAGAAAAACTTCAGGCCAATGCATAATGGAACAATAATAACCTGGGAGAGTGTGTCAAAGGCTAGCTACATGATAGATCAATAAGATTGTATGCATGACTCTTGAGCATCCTTATCATAATTTGTGGTGGGCCTGGAATACAAGCATATTTAAGGATAAATTGGTGCCTCAGAGGTTTTATCATCCCTCACCATCAATCAAGCTGAAGAATTTAAAGAAACTCTGAAAGAGAAAAGACCATGGATCATGATTCTACTTGACATAGACTATGAGATACCATGGGGATATTTTGGCGATGTCAGCCAGGGGCACCCACCTACGTGTGGAGTCAGGGTGGTGCTCTTCATCTATCATAATCATTATATTCACATAAGATATGCTCCATGATCAGGGAAAAATAATAGGGCAGAATTCATAGCCCTGTGGACCCTGATCGAGACCACCAAAAAAAAGTATGTCGGGAAGCTACATGTGATGGGGGATTCAAAGCTAGTGATAGATTGGGAAAGAGGAAAAAATTTAGCCCAGGACATTCACCTTTCCACTATCTTGAGGGATATCAAGGCAACATTCCAGTCCTTTGAAAGACTTTCTTTTTCACACATTCTTCTAGAACTGAAAACGAAGGCGGATGAATTATCCAAAGAAGCTCCAAGCCTTCAAGTGCGAGCCTTTGGACACTATGAATTTCTCGAAGGAGGAGAAATAGAAGCAATGGAATTTCGTCTTTAGTTTTGAACCGGGGCTATAACATTTTGTTTTTGTTTTAACTGGAAAGAAAAAGAGAGAAAAACATTGTAGTTTTTCTAATGATCAGTAATGACAAGTATTAGATAGAGGACTAAACCCCTCACAGGGGTGTCTAAAATTTTTGAATAGGAAACAGAGAAACAGGTCTGTCGTTGTTCTTATACTAGATCAGAACATGTATTTCACTTTTGGTGATAATATAACCTTCTATATATAAGATTATATTATCTATTAAACTGTGATCTGGTAGTTGAAATGTGGCACCACCATGCAAACAACCAAATTCAAAGTACAGTAGGTGTAGAGCCAAATATTGGACCCATGGTAAATATGTTCATAATGGTGATGAAGAATAGTTTCTATGTAACCAAGTAGTATCCATATTACCTCTTGAATCAAGTTAAAACATCTTATTAAATCATTATCCTTGTAATATATCCCTGGATCGGGTGATAGCTAGAGAGGAGAGAGAGGATGGAGGCGGTACCATAGAACACATGTTGGGCCTCACGTGCATGCAGTCAATCGCGTCTCCTTGGGCAGTCCCCTTCCCCTATACTTCCCCAAGCAAGCGCGATCATGATTTAGATAGTTCAATTTCGATAGAGGCGGCGAAGGTGGTGGGAAGGTACAGAGCTGATGGAAATTGTCCCAGACAATGTTAAGTTGTCATTCATGGCAACGTCCTCCACTGAAGTGCTTGTCCTGGCAACTCAAATACTTGTGTGCGCAAACAAAGGGGTAAGTATGGCTCTGCAAAGCATTATTGTTATGGTTAACAGTTTCATTTTGGATCTTTTTTGGTGATTGGGATATGGTTTTACTATGCTCTCCTATGGCTCTGTGAGCTACCCATATGAAGCATGTCCCTGTCTGCAAAACCTGTGTTGCCATCGCAACTAAAGAAGCAACAGCTTGATACAAAAATTCGGTCTCCCCCTCTGCTCAGGCTATTATTCATCACGTCAAGGAAGATGTAAAAGTTATCAAGGCTCATTGGGAGGATGAATACATTGACCAACAAGTGGGGGATCTCGTTCTAAACCTAGGCACTAGCAAGAATCGAGATATGAAATTCCACCGCACTGTGGAACTCTATTGGCATACCAAAACTCTAGTTTCCCAAGCAATGCTTC
Organism: Picea engelmannii; assembly: GCA_009831015.1. Taxonomy (NCBI): domain Eukaryota; kingdom Viridiplantae; phylum Streptophyta; class Pinopsida; order Pinales; family Pinaceae; genus Picea; species Picea engelmannii. The sequence continues at coordinate 1,208,246 of ML791507.1, read as the reverse complement.
CCAATGAGTAAGCCTACAAGGAGTTTTGTCAATGGCTTGAAGCTATAGAAAAGTGAAACAAGCTATTGCTCATGTTGGTTTCATGGCTGGTCAAGAAAAATGGAGGCGATATTTAGTTGTCGCATTAAGGCACCTCAAAATATTACCCCTTCCAGATTCACTCGATTGAGGGAGATATTGTTGGGACCTCCAAGTTTTCTTCCCAAGCCCCCCCCCCCTCCATGATGTCTGAGATATTGTAATGTCCCCCACCTCTTGATGAAGAGGTTTGGAGAGACTCAGTAGTCTAGCTATCCCCACTAGACGATAGTCTCAAGCATATTGGGGACAAAGTCAACCAGAAAACATAACATTCTATTATTAAGTTGACTTTGTGTGGAAAAGGATAACTCAATGAAAGAAAAGAAAAGGTGAGTTATGGTTAAGAGTTAACCCTAGGGGTTAACTAACTCAACAAATGAATAGACTGGAGCTATAAAGGAAAGGGCAGGGCGCACTCCTAATTCACTGTGGATTATTATCTTATTTGCATTGGAGCTCTTGAGCACAATCAATTTTGAGGGTTTTGAGTCTAAAACCCTAAAGATCAACTCGGTGGTGAAAGATCCCACCTTTCTTGATCCAGGCTTGGTCCTGGAGGTAAAATAATTCTCCCACACCATTCTACAATGTTGCAGGGTTTGTTCTACAGGAAGATTCCATGCTAGTGTGCAACCTAGGGGGTTTCTAGCTAGGGGGGTGCACCACCTTGGAGAGATTGATTTGATATGGAGGAAGGAGAAGGCATTTTGGCAAAGTAGCACCTAGGTTCTCTTCGTAGGGTCCCTAGCATCATTCTTGGTCTATTCTAGAGGAGATTATCCTTGCAGTTTATTTCTAGAAGCTTGGCACGAATTGGAGGAGAGAAGGGCATATTGCAGAAAGAGGTTATCAGTGTTTATTGGCTCAAAACTTCATATATTGACTTCATACTTCATCATCTTGGTAGCATTGGACCGATCTACATTCTGGTAGATTTTGGTGGCATTTGGAGGCTCCTAGAGGGGAGAATGAATTCTCCTTGACTTAATCAAACCAAGAGGGTGCAAACCAGTCGAGGGTTTGCCTAATTGGAGGAGTAGAACTTCTCAGATCAGCTTGAGACTTGGCCCGGTGGTTTCTATTAGCCTGATCTACATTCTGTGAGAGTTTGGAGGGATTTGGAGCTCAAAAAAGGGAGGGTTGAAACTTGAGGGTTTAGCAGCATCCAGAGCATGGCGCAACTCAGCTAGTTGCAGAGGTTTTGTAGAGTATTGACAGGGTCTTCTTATCTTCATTCTTAGCTTGCTTGTTGGTGGCCTTTGGAGGCTTGGATATATTCTCATATAGCCTTTGGGAGGCACTTATCTTTGCATTGCTTATTATTGTATCGGTTGGCAGCCCATTTTGATATTATTGGGGCTTTCTTCCAAATCTATAAATCTCTTGTATACGCGATCTCCTTACTATCTAAATAAAGGTCAGATCTAACATTATTGGTTCTCTACTAGTGTTCTTTATATATCTTGTCTTGTTTATGATTATATGCTTCAGATCTATTGCTCAATCAACATTAAGTAATACATAATGCACATCTTCATGAGTACACCTGCAAACACATAAACAAACATAGAAAACAGTAAACAGTTAGTGTTCCGAGCAAAAAAATTGGCTCGGGAACATTACAGTGGTATTAGAGCATTGATCCTCCCATCTTGTGGGGATTAGCACATGCATAAGTTCAGTGGCATTTACATGGGTAGATGCAGGAAGCAAACATGTGAGACAGAGCCAAAAATGGAGAGGTCAGGTGAGGACAGTGAGCCACATATTCTGGCAGGTTTCGCCAAGGAGTTACAACACTCCATAAACATGACACAGAGCACCCTTGTGCACTATCTACAGGAAAACTAGGAAGCAGTGCACATGGGACAGGTGGAAATGATAGAGACTCTGAAAAGAGTGAATGACAGCCATGAGAGATTGGTGCAACTCTTGATACAGATGACTCATGCAGGGAAAGGTCTGGAGGTTTATGCCAACAGAGAAGCTAATGGATCTCATGGAGGGACTAGACCTCAAGAGGAGCATAGCCCCCATTATCACACTGAGGGACAGAGCTATGGAGGTGGTGCACCCCAGGGGAAAACACATAGTAGAACCACCCCTAGGCTCTATCTACCTACATGCTTTGATAATGAGCCACAACACAACTATGAGGATGAGATTGAGGACAATTTTGAGAAGTATGCCAGGTATTATCATTCCTTAAGTGCATGGTTTTAAAGGCAAGTCACGCTAGATCAATATTGTGGGATCAAGTTTCAGGGTAAACCGAAACAATATTAAAGGCCCAACTATGAATTGGAGCGTAGGGTGGGCAAGATAGAAATTCCTTATTTTGATGGATCTGTTAAGGTGACTATACAAGCATGGGTGTTTAAGATGGATACCTACCTACAAATTAACCCCAAGAGGGAGATGGATGCCATCAAATTTTCCACCATGTACTTGGATGGCAAGGATCATGATTGGTGGTACCATTGGATGACCACATTGGGTCACAATCAGATTACGTGCTATACAGAGTTCACACAGAGGCTCATTCACAGATTTGACCAGGGGGACCCAAAGTTATCTTTTAAGGAGCTCACACATCTCATACAGACAGGATCACCAGAGGTTTACATAGAAGAGTTCCAAAGGCTAGCAGTGATGATATAGGATGTGTCTCAAGCAAGACTTATGATGCTCTTCACAGAAGGGTTAATGGAACCCTTGAGGGGTTGGTTCAAGGATTTTAATCCTACCAACTTGCATGATGCCATTTGGAAGACCAAGGACTTAGGGCCGGCAGAAAAGACGAGATTCACCCTTAAAGCTCCTAATCAAGGGGGTAGAGACCAAAGACCTCCTATTAACCAAGGAGAGAGAGACCCAAGGGGATTTTACCGAGGAACAGGTAGGATGGATGAGCCCACTAGGAGGGAATTGAGGAGGAAGCAGTTGTGCTTCACCTACAAGGAACCATGGGACCCAACACACAAGTGCACAGGTAAGGGAAAAGCCCACTACATTGAGGTGATTTCAGATGATGAGGAGGATGAAAATTTTGGCCACCTATAGAACATGGAGGCCGAAAATCCAGGACAGGTAGAAGAGGAAGATGTAAGTCACGACCTTACAACAGATGAGAAGGTGACAATTACATCCATCAACGGGGTACCTAAATTCAACACCTTCGGAATGAGGGGAGTGCTACAAGGGCATAAGGTCTCAGTTCTCATGGATGGATGTGCTTCATACAACTTCATTGACTCAACCCTACTACAAAGAAGGCATATACCGACAATTGAGTTTGAGGGATTTCATGTGGAGGTAGCAGGGGGGTGCACCATGCCCCGTGACAGGTACATTCCAGGAATGAAACTTACTTTGGACAGGCATGATTTGGCACATGATTTCTATGTTATGGACCTTCCAGACACCAATATCATCCTTGGAGTACAGTGGCTTAGTACATTAGGGCCAATCACCAGAAATTATAAAACCATGGAAATGTCTTTCACAGAAGAAAATTGGAAAAAGGTGGTTCTCAGGGGTATGACATGCAACACACCGAAAATGGTAGCAACAAAACACATAGAGGCCATCTTTAGGAGGGAATACATCATTTATGGAGCAGAATGTAAAATATCAGTCAAGGTAGATAAGAAGGGAGAAACACACTACTCACCCAAGCTTAAGAAAATCATGGATAGGCACAACAAGGTCTTTTAGCCTATACCACCAAGCACACTGTCAGATAGGGGGTTTGAGCACATCATAGAGTTGGAGGAGGGTGTGAAACTTGTCATTGCCACTCCCTACAGGAACCCCAAGAAATACAAGGATGAAATTGAAAAGGAAATTAAGGAGTTGTTGGATATGGGCCACATTAGGCCAAGTTCCAGTCCCCTTGCATCTTCAATAGTGCTGGTGAAAAAGAAAGATGGGACAATGCGCATGGGCATTGACTACAAGGCTCTAAACAAAAAGAAAATACAAAACAGATACCCCATCCCGAAGATTGATGAGCTATTGGATGAGCTCCATGGGGCAGTATATTTCACAAAGATTGACTTGTGCTTTATCTATCATCAGATAAAAATGAGGGAGCAAGATATCTCCAAGACTGCTTTTCAGTGTCACTATGGACACTCTGAGTTTTTGGTCATGCCTTTTGGGCTGACTAATGCACCAACCACCTTCTATTCATGCATGAATCATTTGTTCAACAAGCAGCTAAGGAAGTTCTTATTAGTCTTCTTTGATGATTTACTGATTTATAGCAAAACTTGGGAGGAGCACCTTCAGCATGCGGAACATATTTTTGCTATCATGGAGGAGCAATCTTTATATGCTAAGGAATCCAAGTGTGAATTTGGGATGACAAAGGGCATTATCTAGGACACATCATTGGAGTGAAGGGGGTACAAGTACACCAGGAAAGAATACAAGTTATACTTGACTGGCCCACACCTAAGACACTGACATAATTGAAGGGGTTTTTGGGCATCTCTTGTTATTACAAGAGATTTGTCAAAGGTTTTTCTCAACTTTGCGCACCTTTGATCGATCTGACCAATAAGGGGGAATTCAAGTGGAGCCTAGAAGCATGGTCCACCTTTGAAAAAATGAAGAAAGTGATAAGTTCATGTCCAATATTAGCCTCACTAGATTTCACACAACCCTTCACAGTAGAGTGTGATGCCTCGGGGGAAGGCATTGGAGCAGTACTCATGCAGAACAAGCATCCTATTGTCTATGAAAGATGAAAACTGAGAGGTCCTGAACTCCTCTACACCATCTATGACAAAGCGATGCTAGCCATAATGCATGAATTGGCTAAGTTCGTGCAGTATTTAGTTGGGGGGAAATTCGTCGTGAGGACAGACCACAACAACCTCAAGTACTTCCTAGATCAGAAGGACTTGAATGAAAGGCAATAGAAGTGGGTGAGAAAAATCTAGTCTTATGACTTTGACATAGAATTTGTCAAAGGGAAAAATAATGTGGTAGCAGATGTCTTATCCAGAAGACCATCAGTTTATGCCATGACCAATATCTTAGTGGATTGGAAGGCCCAAATATTGGTGGAATATTCAAAGAACAAATTTGTCTGTGAAGAGATGGATGGAGAGGTGCAAGATGACAATTTCATAATCATGGATGATATCATTTACTACAAGGGTCGAATTTTCTTGGTTCTCGAATAAACCTTTAAGGCCAAGGTGTTACAAGCATGCCATGATTCACGAGTAGCAGGGCATCAAGGATTCATCAAGACATACAGACAGGTCCGGGAGAGATTTGCTTGGAAGGGTTTAAAGGAAGATGTTATGAGCCACATCAAGGAGTGCAACACTTGCCAAGCCAACAAAGATGAATACACTCACCCAACAGGATTACTACAACCACTTCCCATTCCGGAGCATAAATGGGAAAGCATATATATGGATTTCATCACAGGGTTGCCCAAGGTTCAGGGCAAAGACTACATTTCCGTGGTAGTGGACAAGTTGACAAAATTTTCACATTTTTTCGCTATTGCCAAAGATTTCAGTGCAACACAGGTTGCAGACCTATTCTTCAGGGCAGTTTTCAAATTGCATGGTTTGCCCAAAACCATAGTGAGCGAGAGGGATAATAGGTTCATGATCACGTTTTGGCAGGAGCTCTTTAGGTTGGTAGGTATGGCCTTAACACCTAGTACCAGTTATCACCCTCAGATGGATGGCCAGACAGAGATAGTCAACAAATGGGTTGAAGGCTACCTCAGGAATTATGTGGCAGGGAAGCAGAAAGCATGGGTTAAATGGACTCACTTGGGGGAATATTGTTACAACACCACCCATCACATGTCCATTGGTATGCCACCATTTAGGGCCTTATACAACTATGACCCTCTCTCATTTGCAGAGATTGCCTTTTGTGACATCTGGGCTCCCATGGTTCAGGATTGGTTCAACTCGGTGGTGAAAGATCCCACCTTTCTTGATCTTAGATTGGTCCCATAGGTGAAATAATCCTCCCACACCATTCTGCAATGTTGCAGAGTTTGTTCTCCAAGAAGATTCCAAGCTAGTGCGCAACCTAGGGGGTTTCTAGTTAAGGGGCGCACCACCTTGGAGAGATTGATTCGCTCTGGAGGAAGGAGAAGGAATTTTGGCAAAGTAGCACATGGGTTCTCTTCGTAGGGTCCCTAACATCAGTCTTGGTCTATTTCGAAGGATATTATCCTTGCAATTTATTTATGGAAGCTTGGCACGAATTGGAGGAGAGAAGGGCACATTGCAGAAAGAGGTTATCAGTGTTTATTGGCTAAGAACTTCATAGATTGACTTGAGACTTCATCATCTTGGTAGCATTGGCTTGATCTACATTCTAGTAGATTTTGGTGGCATTTGGAGGCTCCTAGAGGGGATAACGAATTCTCCTTGACTTAATCATACTAGGAGGGCACAAACCAATTGAGGGTTTGCCTAGTTGGAGGAGCATAACTTCTCAAATCAGCTTGAGACTTGGCCTGATGGTTTCTATTAGCCTGATCTACATTTCGAGAGAGTTTGGAGGGATTTGGAGCTCAGAAAAAGGAAGGCTGAAACTTGAGGGTTTAGCAGCATCCAGAGCAGGGTGCAACTCAGCCAGTTAGAGGGGTTTTGCAGAGTATTGACGGGGTCTTCCTATCTCCAGTCTTAGCTTCCTTGTTGGTGGCCTTTGGAGGCTTGGATCTCTTCTCATACAACCTTTGGGAGGCACTTATCTTTGTATTGCTTATTATTGTATCGGTTGGCCACCCATTTTGATATTATTGGGGCTTTCTTCCAAATCTGCAGATCTCTTGTATACAGTATCTCCTTACTATCTAAATAAAGGTCAGATATGACATTATTGGTTCTCTACTGGTGTTCTTTATATATCTTGTCTTGTTTATGATTATATGCTTCGGATCTATTGCTCAATCAACATTAAGTAATCCACAATGCACATCTTCACGAGTACACCTGCAAACACATAAACAAACATAGCAAACAGTAAACAGTTAGTGTTCCGACCAAAAAATTTGGCTTACGAAGATTACATATATTCGCTTCCTTTTCTTGTTCTTACTTCAACTTTATTTGATCCCCAGATTGGTATTGTTGTTCTCTATATATATCATGCTTTACTCCTTTTAGAAGAAGGTCTTATCTCCTTTTTTATAGTTCTGGAATACTACAGTTAATTTTTTAAGGTTGGCTTGGTTTCCCTTTGCGCAGGTCGACAAAATTCATGACTCTTGGAACTTGTGATGGATATTGTGTGCCTTGGGAATCATTGATAATGCCTAAAATTATGTACATTTTGTTTATATTCTAATAGAAACTTATGCTTACAAAAAAAAACTATCCTTGTAATATAGGTTGTAGATAAGGAAATTTTGATATTTAACTTATCATCATTTTTTGATATGTTGAAGGAACAAACATTTATGAGATAATGAAATATCAAAAAGTTGAGAACTATATCAAAGTAAATGGAAAAATTCAAATTAAGATTGAGATACCCCAAATAAAAATGTGCTAAAAATGCCAATTATGCCTTTAAGTTAGAAACATGGGCCCTACAAATTAAATAGGTTATATCCACATTAGTCATAAAGAAAAACAATATGTAAATATTTAATAGTGATATAAATAATAGATTAATGCCATAAGTTCATCTTAGTATTATGCATCATCACTTCCATTGAATGGAAGTCAAGCAACCTAATAGTGATATAAATAATAAATAATAAATTAATGCCACAAGTTCATCTTAGTATTGTGCATCAGCACTTCCATCGAATGGAAGTCAAGCAATCTAAGCTCTTGTAAAGGGAGATGCTTACCAAAATGTGAAGCAACATTAGAGTCTAAATGTAATACCCCTAGGCTAAACCTCAATTGTAATGTAAATGTAAATGTACATATAGGTCTGTGAGTTGTGGGGGCACGAGTTTTGAGTACAGTTTAAAGCGCGCGCAACAAAGGAAGAGTGTGTGCCCATTCATAGCTTTGTGTGCATTTGAGTAAAAGCACAAGTATTGTCGTGCGCGTGAACCAAGGGAAGAGTGTGCACTCATTTCATAGCTTTGCAATCACCTGAGTAAGTGCACGAGGATCGCTTCGAAGTGTGTACGAGACCATGTTTGTAGCCAGGATATTTTGGGGCTGTAAAGCCTTTGTATATATGTATACTGAGGCCATAGTGCCTGTGTGGTTATTGGACTAGAGAGCCCGGATTGCGACAAAGGCCAATGCACCTATTTTTGTAAAATGTAATTGCTCTCAGTTATTAATAAAAACATATCACTGCGAGCAGACCAAATAGACGAAAAAGAGACATGGAGCTAAAAATGATGTGTGAAGCTTAAAGGGAATATTTTAATAATATTTCCAAGAGTATATTTATGGGATATGTATTTATCCTAAGTTTTTAAGGAATGGGAATGGATCACAAAGTGGAGCTAAGTTAGCTCTTAAGGTGACACGTGTCCAGTTATAATCATGCAAATATATTGTTGAGCCTTAATGTATCTTGGGGGGATTCACTCATTCCTTCATAATGTAGACCAACTTTCCTCCGTGAGGCATCTGTATCTTGTTGTAACTTGATGCCATTATTACCTTGTGCTTGGAAAGACATGTGTGATATTGAATAGATGGGTTGTTAGGCTCGTGTATTATTGAAGAAGTGGGTTGTTAGGCCCTTGTTTATAAAAGAAGTAGGTTGTCGGGCCCATGTTTGTCGAAGAAGCAAGTTGTCAAGCCCTTGTTTGTTGAATAAGCAAGTTTTCAGGCCCATGAGCCTTCTCTCCAGGCAAGAGAACTGCTAGTAATTGTTTTTCCAAGGTGCCAGGTTGCAGCTACAGGACCTTGAGAATTATTGCCTGACCTATTGTTGAAGACTTGGAATGGAAGTGGGGTAGCCGAATGACTATTGATCATAGAAGGGGAACACTTACTGGGGTGGTACAGGCATGTGGGGAATGAGGGATTGTAGTCTTTTGTTGGGGTTGGCACCTTTGTTTGAGTGATTTGACTGTTGATAGACCTTAGCTTGGATTAGGAACCCTTTGCCTTGGTGGAGTTTAAGCCCCATCTCAGGGGTAACCGACTGCTGAGTTTATGAGCAATAGAGTCTATGGTTGAGAGAAACGTTTAAGGTCTGTGCACAGTTAGTGGATTACAACAAAAGATAAGTGTCTTTTTATGTGTATTATTCTCTAAATAATGTACATATACATGTTAAGTATATTATGTGTTACGGTTATATATGTGTGTGTGTGTCTGTTATATATATGTATATCATGTGTTTGTTGCATAGCATATGTAGGGCATGGGCCATGATAATTTCTATGTGTTTATATATTGTTTAACATGTGAATGCTTATGTTATTTCTATTATGGAATTGGTACATAATTATGTTGGTTGTGCATATATTGCTAGTTCTGCATAACTGTCACACATGTAGAGCTTGGTAGTTTAAGTGCTTCCTATTAAATAATTATGTGATAACGGTTATGGAATTTTGAGGCAAGTCCTGAAGCATTGCACGCACAAAGTGGTGTCAGTCTGCGCACGTGAATGGGACAGAACCTGCGCATGGCATCAGAAATGGTTGCGTGTGTAGTTGTATTATGAGTTTATATTGTTGTATTGGTTGTTATATGTTAAGTAACTTCAACAGTAATCGTATGGGTTCTAGCGTGAAGCTAGAAATTTTGTGCATGCTAAGGGACAATCGACCTGATCGACACAATCACAGTTGAGTGCACAAAGTTGCTATGACATCATTATTGCACGTGGTGCAAGATCGGCTTGCATGCACTAGGATACCGTAGTTGCGTGTAGCACAAGACCAGTTGTTCATGCTATTGGTTTCAATGAATTGCTTCCGTAGAAGAAAGCTTTGATGTGAAAGCTTTATTTAGCGAGCTTGTAGTAGTGAAGACGTTATAAAGTGGTATCAAAGCTCAATTTTTTTTTGATGTGGGGACGTTACACTAAAAGATTGAAATTAATAAAAATTATCCAACTTAACCTTTGAGTATGATGGATTTCTTTTATCTCTTCAAATCATACTTTTAATTAGGGTTGTAATAAAATTTTGTAAAATATGTTTTAAGAGTAGTGGTTGATGATTCAACAACAAATTGGTTGTCCATAACTAATTTAAATTTGTGGGTGAATGCAAGATAAAGAAAGCTTTGAAAGTGGTTTTGTAAATTCAGGCGTCATGTTTTCATTTAATAACTATAAATAATGTGACTGATTGTTAATTAAAATTTGTGGGCGAATGTAAGTTAAATAAAGTTTTTCAAGTGGTATTGTAAATTTATATATTCACATTTTTGCAGTCTCTGGGAAGGAATTGCTCGTTGTTTTAGATAATTTTCAAAAGGATAAAAGCCCTTACCCATATGGGTGGACTGTTGAATTTTATTTGGACTTCTTTGAGTTGATTGGGGGCGATTTATTAAGGGTAGTTGAAGAGGCTAGACTGTTGAGGAAGGTTCTTGGGAGAATCAACTCCACCTTTATATCCCTTATTCCCAAGTTTGATCGTTTGAGAGATTCAATGAATTAAGGCCAATACCATTATGCAATTGTGTGTATAAAACTATTTTTAAGATCGTTGCTATTATACGTAAGCCCATTCTCTTTAAGTTTATCTCCCCTGAGCAATTTTGGTTTCTTGAGGGGAGGCAGATTTATGAATCCATAGGCTTTGCTCAGGCGGGTCTCCACATTGGCAAGCTCTCTCAGTCTCGTACTACAGTTACCAAGTTGGACCGATCCAATTCTTAGGACCAGGTCTCCTAGTTGTATCTTAAACTTCTATTGATTCATTTAGGGCTTGCCCTTCCTTTGGTGAAATGGATTATGGGGTATGTGTCTTCTACTCTCTTTGATGTGTTGATAAATGGGTCTGCCTCTTCTTTAATTAAGCCTTCTAGAGGACTTAGTTAGGGCTTTCCTCTATCCCCGTACCTTTTCTTGTTGGTGGTAGAAGGACTTAGTAGATTGATTAAGGAGGTTAAGAGACAAAGGCAACTTTCAGGCATTGAGGTGGGGAGGAGTGAATCATTAACACATCTCCTTTTTGTTGACGATGTACTTCTTTTATGTTTCGGTAATGATGGTGAAGGCCAGGTTTTTAAGGATCTTTTACAACTCTATTGTGTTGCTATTGGTATGGAGATTAATGAGAATAAAGAAGCTTTGTTTGCATCTAGCTTGGATGGCACTCAAAATACTAGGATGGAAAGAATCTTTCCTTTTCAGCAAATTCATATTAATGAATGCGCAAAATACCTTGGTTTCACTCTAAAATCCAACAATTATGGTAAAGTTGATTGGGGATGGATTTTAGCAAGGATCGAAAATCACATTTCTTTCTAGTGCGATAGGTGGCTCTCTAGAGGGGATGGTCAGTGCTTATGAAATTTGCATTAGAGGTGTTATCCCCATTTTTTGGATAATTAAGGAGATTATGTATTGAGGCCCTTAGGTTGCATATATAGAATGTTGAGAGACTAGATGACCAACAATATCCTTTTGCATAGATGGCGACCCCCTCACCACCACATATGACCACAAATTTCCAGATGGCGTCCACCACATCAATTGTCTTCCGGAAGACATCATTGGAGTGAAGGGGGTATAAGTACACCAAGAAAAAATACAAGCTATACTTGGTTGGCCCACACCTAGGACACTCACATAATTGAAGGGGTTTTTGGGCATATGTTGCTATTACAGGAGATTTGTCAAAGGTTTTTCTCAACTTTGCGCACCTTTGACCGATCTGACCAAGAAGGGGGAATTCAAGTGGAGCCCAGAAGCACAATCCACCTTTGAAAAAATGAAGAAAGTGATGAGTTCATGTGCAATATTGTCCTTACCATATTTCACACAACCCTTCACAGTAGAGTGTGATGCCTCAGGTGAAGGCATTGGAGCAGTACTCATGCAGAACAAGCATCCTATTGTCTATGAAAGCTGAAAATTGAGTGGTCCTAAACTCCTCTACACCATCTATGACAAAAAGATGTTAGCCATAATGCATGCATTGGTTAAGTTCATGCAATATTTAGTTGGGGCAAAATTCGTCCTGAGGACAGACCGCAACAACCTCAAGTACTTCCTAGATCAGAAGGAATTGAATGAAAGGCAACAGAAGTGGGTGAGAAAAATCTAGGCTTATGACTTTAACATAGAATTCGTCAAAGGGAAAAATAACGTGGTAGCAGATGCCTTATCCAAAAGACCACCGATTTATGCCATGATCAATATCTGAGTGGATTGGAAGGCCCACCTATTGGTGGAATATTCAAAGAACAAATTTGTGTGTGAAATGATGGATGAACATGTGAAAGATGACAATTTCATAATCATGGATGATATCATTTACTACAAGGGCCGAATTTTCTTGGTTCTCGAATCAGCCTTTAAGGCCAAGGTGTTACAAACATGCCATGATTCACCAGTAGCAGGGCATCAAGGATTCATCAAGACATACAGACAAGTCTGGGAGAGATTTTCTTGGAAGGGTTTGAAGGAAGATGTGATGAGCCACATCAAGGAGTGCAACACTTGCCAAGCCAACAAAGATGAACACACTCACCCAACAAGATTACTACAACCACTTCTCATTCCAGAGCATAAATGGGAAAGCATATCTATGGATTTCATCATAGGGTTTCCCAAGGTTTAGGGAAAAGACTGTATTTTCGTGGTAGTGGACATGTTGACAAAATTTGCACAATTTTCGCCATTGCCAAAGATTTAAGTGCAGCACAGGTTGCAGACCTATTCTTGAGGGAAGTTTTCAAATTGCATGGTTTGCCCAAAATCATAGTGAGTGAGAGGGACAATAGGTTCATGAGCACGTTTTGGCAGGAGCTATTCAGGTTGGTAGGTACGAACTTAACACCTAGTTCAGTTATCACCCTCAGACAGATGGCCAGATAGAGATAGTCAACAAATGGGTTGAAGGCTACCTCAGGAATTATGCGGCAGGGCAACAAAAAGCATGGGTTAAATGACTTCACTTGGGGGAATACCGTTCCAACACCGCCCATCACATGTCCATTGGTATGCCACTATTTAGGGCCTTATACAGCTATGACCCTCTCTCATTTGCAAAGATTGCCTTTGCTGACAACAAGGCTCCCATGGTTCAGGATTGGTTCAACTCGGTGGTGAAATATTCCACCTTTCTTGATCTTAGCTTGGTCCCATAGGTGAAATAATCCTCCCACACCATTCTACTATGTTGCAGGGTTTGTTCTGCAGGCAGATTCCAAGCTAGTGCGCAACCTAGGGGGTTTCCAGCTAGGGGGCGCACCACCTTGGAGAGATTGATTCGATCTGGAGGAAGGAGAAGGAATTTTGGAAAAGTAGCACATGGGTTCTCTTCGTAGGGTCCCTACCATCATTCTTGGTCTATTTCGGAGGAGATTATCCGTGCAGTTTATTTATGGAAGCTTGGCATGAATTGGAGGAGAGAAGGGCGCATTGCAGAAAGAGGTTATCAGTGTTTATTGGCTCAAAACTTCATAGATTGACTTGAGACTTCATCATCTTGGTAGCATTGGCTCGATCTACATTCTGGTAGATTTTGGTGGAATTTGGAGGTTCTTAGAGGGGAAAACAAATTATCCTTGACTTAATCAAACCAAGAGGGCGCAAACCAGTTAAGGATTTGCCTAGTTGGAGGAGCATAACTTCTTAGATCAGCTTGAGACTTGGCCCGGTGGTTTCTATTAGCCCGATCTACATTCTAAGAGAGTTTGGAGGGATTTGGAGCTCAGAAAAGGGAGGGTCGAAACTTGAGGGTTTAGCAGCATCCGGAGCAGGGTGCAACTCAACCAGTTTTAGGGGTTTTGCAGAGTATTGATGAGGTCTTCCTATCTTCAGTATTAGCTTGCTTGTTGGTGGCCTTTGGAGGCTTGGATCTCTTCTTAGATAGCCTTTGGGAGGCACTTATCTTTTATATTTCTTATTATTGTATCGGTTGGCCGCCCATTTTGATATTATTGGGGCTTTCTTCCAAATTTGCAGATCTCTTGTATACGAGATCTCCTTACTATCTAAATAAAGGTCAGATATGACATTTTTGGTTCTCAATTGGTGTTCTTAATATATCTTGTCTTGTTTATGATTATATGCTTCATATCTATTGCTCAATCAACATTAACTAATCCATAATGCACATCTTCATGAGTACACCTGCAAACACATAAACAAACATAGCAAACAATAAACAGTTAGTGTTCCAAGCAAAAAAATTGTCTTAGGAACATTACAGATATTCGCTTCCGTTCTTACTTCAACTTTATTTGGTCCCCAGATTGTTATTGTTGTTCTCTATATATATCATGCTTTACTCGTTTTAGAAGAAGGTCTTATCTCCTTTTTTGTAGTTCTGGAATGCTACAGTTAATTTTTGAAGGTTGGCTTGGTTTTCCTTTGCATAAGTCGACAAAATTCATGACTCTTGGAACTTGTGATGGACATTTGTGTGCCTTGGGCATCCTTGATAGTCCCTAAAATTATGTACATTTTGTTTATACTCTAATAGAAACTTTTGTTTACTTACAAAAAAAACTATCCTTGTAATATAGGTTGTAGATAAGGAAATTTTGATATTTAACTTGTCATCATTATTTTATATGTTGGAGATCACTTAGAGACAATCAAGGTTTAAGGAACAAACATTTAAGAGATAATGAAATATAAAAAATTTGTGAACTATATCAAAGTAACTGGAAAAATTCAAATTAAGATTGAGATACCCCAGATAAAAATATGCTAAAAATGTTAATTATGCCTTTAAGTTAGAAACATGGGTCCTACAAATAAAATAGGTTGTATCCACATTAGTCATAAACAAAAATAATATATATAT